>JAVTVY010003610.1:0-42326 GCA_036873755.1 Hanleya hanleyi
TAGGCACCAGAGCATGTGCTAGGGCGTTTCATCATCAGCCTTTAGGCACTAGAGCATGTGCTAGAGCGTTTCATCATCAGACTTTAGGCACTAGAGCATGTGCTAGGGCGTTTCATCATCAGCCTTTAGGCACCAGAGCATGTGCTAGGGCGTTTCATCATCAGCCTTTAGGCACTAGAGCATGTGCTAGAGCGTTTCATCATCAGCCTTTAGGCACTAGAGCCGGTGATAGGGCGTTTCATCAGCCTTTAGGCACTAGAGCATGTGCTAGGGCGTTTCATCAGCCTGTTATGGGGTGGAACGTCTCTCAGTTTTTCCCCTATTGTAAACTGTTCAAAAACCTTGATGTTCAGGCGGCAGGCCTGGTCGAAGACTCTTCATTCTAGTGCGTAATATTTCTCATTTAAGAATTCTTTGATAAACACATGACAATTTGAGGCGCGTAGTCGCTTCTTTTTATACTTTTAATAGTTTAGGAACTGAAATCTCGATCGTAAAGCCACGTTATGTTCCATCCATGGATACGGCATTGCATTATTAAAACAATGACTGCATTGAGCGGTGAACAGATAATTTCATGTACATGTAGTTGTCCTTGCCCCCTTCTCTCCGCGTTTGAGATATTGGACGCCAGGCGTTTCACATAGCACTTGTACATTTCCCTCTTCTTATTCCATAAGCTAAAGTTGACGTGCAATTTGTGTTGTCTTCCTTTGATCATTACTAATGGTATGGCCAACTGAACCTGAAAACGCCGATGTTCATTCGCACCTTGTTCTGTTTCTTAGTAGTGTAACTATGGATTCATTTCGGATGGCGTTCCTTCGGGCCCATAGGGACAGAAAAAAGATCTTAGACAGCCACCACCAAAGCCCCACGGAGATTTTTCATATTGAAATTGACTTTGAATTCTGATCAAGATATACATATTGTGAAGAAAACACACATTCCACCACTACATCAAAATCGCGTTAGTTGAACTTAATTTAATCTCACAAAACAGAGATTCTAGTCATAATAGTTTTAGAAAAGGCTCTGGAATTATTTATCCTAAAGTGTTGTAAACGAGCTCGGCTGGCTGGTAAATGTCGAACTTGATAAACAAGTATTTAAATAGATGATCTGGGAAGGGGAGGGGGCGATGTAATTCCTACTGCGTTTGCTTAGTTTCGTCAACTGAGGCAAAACTTAAACATAGACAGCTAGCAAGATCAAGACATTTCCTCCTGATTTAACAGGTAGTCAATATCAAGACATTTTCTCCTGCTTTAACAGGTTGTAAATAACTGCATATCTAATAGAGATCATTTTATTCGGAGTTATCTGTTGGATTTTTATTCAGCTTAAAGGTATACTCTAATATTACTGAAAGTCACCAAAGTATTGACTATCTCACGATCATTATCATACGTTATTCAGTCAAATCCATATATGGAAAATGAATGTAACGTGATGTCAACAACCGTGTTCGTGATAACAGAAATTGTAAATCAAATCCTGTTTATTGTTCAGTGACCATGTCCCCACAGGATTGTACCGCATAAATGAGTGGGGATTGGGGGAATGAACCAGGTGACTGCCCTTGCATTATAGACTCCGTCATAGCAAGATAACCTCAACAAGGCACGCTATAATGAGACCAGGAAACAGTCTCACATCATAGGATTTTTATCACGACCATGGTACTCAGTTGAGAGCGTCTCGGCCGAGAGTGACATGGCAAGAATAATCCTTTAGCTAATTTAAGACCAAGATCAAGGTGATTGATACAGTCGACAATCCACTGCCTGATCCAAGTTAAGCTTCTTGATGGTACTACGCTTTGTCTCTATTTTGAGCCTAGGAGAAAGCTAAATCGCTATCGATTTGAGCGGAGTGGCGGCCTTGGTACGCACATACACATACGACCTCGCAACACACGCACGTCCATCTTTACATTCACTGTCATTTGTTTATAAGTGTCTTCAAAGCTTAAACGTAGGGGAGATATATAAGCCCCTGGTGTCGAATTCAAACATTGGGATTACCGGTTCATGAACGTAACTGTTCAAATATACAGGCTGACAGAAATACGTCTGAATTGACGAAATCATATTAAGTAACTGAGTGTTGCTTTTGTGTCTTAAGTTCATGGTAAAATAAAGAATCAGAATTGTCGTCAATGAGATCACAAATACGCCAAATCCGACACCCATTAGTGTCGATAATCGTAAGACCGTTTTAGTATGAAACTATTTCACTCGCGACCCACCAGGGTCCAAAAAGTCATATTCTGCTTTTACTATCGAATTGTGCCTTACATGTTTCAACCTTCCATGATTAGAGTCTAGTATTTTCCTACTGCTAAGTTTTATCTGTCAAAAATAAAGTGTTGATGAAAACCAGGGGATCACACCTTAAATATTAACACTGTATGCGGAGGTGCTACTCTGTCGCCTGTTTTCCATTGTTTTCAAGAATGTTACAATTTCTTCTTCCAATAACATTTGCGCTGTTCATCCGGATGTTTTGATTTTCACATATGTGGGAACTACGAAGTTTCTTCACTTTTTAACATTAAAATTTCCTGTTCTCATGTTATCGGGCTTTGATCTCGTATGAGTCGTTTTGAAACCTGATAAAACCATTTCTAGGACAAAATTAATAAAGAAACAAATAAACTTCAAAAACTTTAAATCCCAAATGTTAAAAGCGACTAAGAGACATATTTTATTAACTTGCTTTAATTAATTTCAAATGAATCAGTTAATCCGATCCAATATGAAAAATATTAATCACAATTATTTTCCCACATCGATATTTTGGACATCGATCTTTCAACTCAACGAATCTGTCTTCACGACTGAGTCATAGACATTTATTTAAAAAAAAAATGAACTAGCTCCGATGTGTATTCCGTGTCATGAGAAACTCGCAGTGGAACATATTTTGATCGAATGTATAAATTTTATAAGAATGTAAGAATTCTTTTTATCGAAGACTTACTTTAACCCTACCAATCTTCATGAGTTAAAAAAAACTGTAGGCTATACTCATCTGAACAGCCGGAAACGTTTCGATCAAACCATGATCAGGCGATGTAGAATCAGTCATACACGTTTATCTCACGAACATTTACTAAAAAAAAGAGCCAGTCCCAAGGTGTGTTCCATGCCATGATGATCTCCCAGTGAAACATATTCTTATCGAATGCATAGATTTTAAGATTGTAAGAGATACTTTTTATCGAGCGACTACTTTGGAAGATCTTTTTAGTCAGGTGAGGTAGGATTGCATCTTGGGTTATTTGAGAGAAATCGGGTTGTTACATAAGTTTTAATGTGTGTATGTTTTAATGCGTTGGATTACTAAGTTAGTGACCTGAGTACTTAGAATTTTGTTTGATCGTCGCTATATAGCTGAAATATTGCTGAACGCGACATTAAACCTTTATTCTCTCTCTCTCTCTCTTAACCCTTCCAGGCCGCGTGGGGGTGGACACCACGCTGGTGTAATAGTCGGGAAATATTCCTTAAAATTTAAGGATTTTTTTTTCAGTGTAGGCTATCTCCAGGACGACACAAAATTGAGAGTTTACACTCCGTGAGTTTTTAGTGATTTGATTGATTGATTGATTGATTGATTGTTTATTCACCATTTCATCAAATGTATATACAAACATAATATCTAATACGGCTGTATAAATGGCGGGAATAAAACCCCAGGGGGCTTGTTCTATCCCAAACTGATAATATTTAAGAAAGTATGCGACTGGCTACAGTAGGGTAAAAAAGATACATGCAGGTGTTCAGTTTCTGCTGTAATTATTTACGATATGTATATATAAATATATGCAGTAAATATATGTATAAGGTGAATATATAATCGAGATCAGGTGCTGTACATATAGTGAAATTCTGTCAATTTGATAATTCTGAGAGCTCGATGGATCATATGATTAACAATACAGTTATGTACAAAAGAGGTTTGTCTCTTCACTAAATTAAAATAGGTTATATACATTGTGTATTTACAGTTCCAAGTAATACAGGTCTATAGATAAACATGTAAAATAATAAAAAAATAAATTAAAAAAATAAAATTAGGCCCAAGTAAATCTGGCAGCAACTTTAGTTGTGTATTATAGTGTGTACACCCTCCAATGCTTAGATAGATAAATATGGCGATCATCAGTAGTTCAGGCGCTTAACAATGTAGGCCTTTAGACGCGATTTGAAAAGTGAATAGGATGTGGAGGCTTTTATGTCAGTGGGCAATGAGTTCCACACTCGCGGTGCTTTCGTTTTTGTAGAATAATATGATAGATTTGAAATTACTCGGATTCTGTAGAGATTCAGGTCAGATTGGCGGGTGGGGTAGCAGTGAACTTCTGATAAGTTTTGTAAAATAGCTTATAAATTTGTTCGGTAAAGAAAATGGTGTGTGAACAAATTTGTGGGTAAATAATAATATCAGGTGGTCATTGATATGATGAAATGGTAGGATGTTTAATTGCTCAAGTAATGGACAGGTATGGGCGTATTTGTTACTAGAAGTTATTAATCGAATAAGTCTTTTTTGAAGCACGACTAGAGGCCTGAGGTGGGTACAATGTTGCAGTAAGATACATAGGAATAAAACAAGGAATAATATAGTATGATCAAAGTTTTCCTGTTTAGACAATGTCGTACATTATTAATAACACCAATATTTCTCGAGATTTTAGAGGCCAATTCATCTATATGAGTTTGCCAATGAATACCAGTGTTTATCGTATTGGGATCATTTTGAGCCTATTTGCATAACCCTCGAGCAGATGATTATGGGTAAATTCAAAATGGCGGCCATGTTTTCCTCATTTTTCTTCAAAGTTTCTGCTTTTCCGCAAGGAAAAGTGGGTATAAACTATTTTATTTCACATCAGATTAATATTTACTAATTTATCATGTGAAATGCCCAGGTGGTCGATTAGTGTGACGTCCGTAAAGCGAACATCTTGGATTTTTTGTTACATTTTCTGATAGAGTTTGACCCAATGGTATAGTGTGGTAAGTTTCTGTTCCCTAGCTCTCATAAAAAAAATATTAGGGGAGGGGGGACTGGTCCGGAAAATCCCAGGCCAGATAGGGTTAGAAGATCTATTCAGTCCCACTCCCTTCCTTCCCCTTCCGTCGTGATGTAGCTAACAAAATGTTGAAAGCGACGTTAAACCATATTCACTCAATCACTAACTTGTCTGAATCACTCTAAGAGTGTCACTTTTTGACTTGCTTTGTTGGCATATTTAGATAAGGCTTTTTTTTGATAATCGCTGTATAGCTGAAATATTGTTGAATCATAAATGTTTGTCTCCCTCTCCAAGAGACTGTCCTGAGAAGACGAATTAGTCAGAGGTGTTGTTTTCCTTATTTGTGTCGAAAACTCTAGACAGCATCAATATTGAATGTTTGATCGAAAGGTTATCGTCTCACAAATTATTCCCGGAAAGACCGAAATGAAAATAAAGCTGATTAACTATCCATAGTGACATCCTGCTGGTGGCACAGCGCCCAGATGCTGCTGTGCAACGTCATTTGCTGTAAATATTAAACAGATGGAGATCATACTGGCAATGTCGGGAGTTGGAGATTTATGTTCAGTTTACGAACCTGCATTTTCCGCGATCTGATCTGTCGCACAGTACGATGGGAGCAATTTTTAGGTTGTTTAAACTTATTTTATGCACCGATAATGTACATGGGTTTAGGGTAAAGTTCTTACTCATCCCTTTCCGTCAAGATGGGAGAATTTTGAGGTGTCAGATAGTGTCAGAAATAGGTTTCACATTCAGTCACAATTGGTGTTATTTCAGTATTTTACTTTTTGGACAAAATTAACACGGTTCATCTAGACGATATTGCTGTTAAACATGTTATAAAATGCAAAAACACTTTGAGCGAATCATTATCTTTTGCATGTATCTCAATCACATTCCAGGTAATAAGGGGAGTTCTGACAAATGATAAAGAAAAAGTTTAATAGTGTATAACGATATAAACAGATTAAGAGAGAGAGCGAGAATTAAGGTTTAACGTCGCTTTCAGCAATATTTCGGTTATATAGCCACAATCAAACAATATTCAAAGTATTTTAACAAAAATAAGTCAACAACCCAGCAATCCAGAAGTAATCTACACAACACACCAAAAGAAACATGTACATACATTAATACTTATGCGGCTTGCAATAAACCGATTTCTCTCATATAACCTAAAATACAGTCTTCTTTTACCCGACTAAAAAGATCTTCTACATTAGCTGCTTGATAAAAAAGGTTCCAGTGTCCATAGCGGAAAATGAACTCAACAAAGGTTCCAGTGTCCATAGCGATAAATGAACTCAACAACAAGAGTTGAGTGTGTTTCGAATCTATTCTTTCAGGGAATCGGAAATTAATTCTTGTGCATTCTATAACTGAATTGAACGAAAATAGAGCGTTTTGGAAAAGGATTTATCGAAATTATTTTAATTTTTTATTCCTATAACATATCTTTCAAACAGAACTAGCGTGCCTCACCTTTCAAATAAAATTAGCTTTTTTTGTGTGTAAAATTTCGTTCTGGAAATGATTTGATGCATGGCAGTTCAATGATTTCTAACAAAATAACAGAAAAATGCAACCATCGTCAGCTAACTCATGGATATGGAGGTTAACTTAGTAAACATGAGGCCTCTTATTTAGCTCCATATTTGTACAACGTGGTGTCTTCTCTCTTGCAGGAAACTAGCCTATGTTTATGTATACTATGATTGTCTTTTTGAATTTGGTGCTAATACTGATATATGGAATATGGAATAGTTCTTTGGATTATGGACGCGGATATTCTTTAATGGATAACGGCTGGATTATGAATGACGGACCAGACGCTTATAATTCAACTAAGTTAAGCGATATATAACCTTGTCTAAAATCATGATATAATTGTTAATGGTATTTGTTGAAAAGTTTGAAGAAAGTTCATTACTTGATCAGTTAATCGCCATGTATTAGATAAACATGCGTGGATCATCATGAAGTTGTCAAGGACTAATCCTGTCTTAAGTGGGTGTCTGCATACGTCTTGTCTGACAGCTAATTTCCAAAAGCTAATTTTCTGGATAAAGGAATACATTTTTATGATTTTTCTTTTGCCAACTCATAGAGTTATTAAAGTATTTTAATATTTTGGAAAAAGAATATTCGAAGGCTTGATGCATGTCAGGGATACTTAAACCGTAATGCATGAATATAGTGATATTTTTGCCCAGACTCATCGTCATCGAAACTCATATGAATCGATGTCTCTCCTTTTATACGCCAACTCCCGTGCATTATTTGTGTTTACATGTGTTTATCAGCATCTATTTTAGAATTCAGGACACCTCCCTCACCCTTGAACCACGGCATAGCTAGACCCAAGGAGAAAATAAATGTTCCGAAACAAGATGATCTCGAAGGAAATCAATTATCCTGACTTAATTGCCTACGGATAATAACACATGCGTACTACTATTTAATGACATATTATCCCACCTCAACAAGAAGAAATTTAGCTCTGAAAACTCACCAAAGGAAAAATTACGGTCGATGGAATGGTTTTTAGTAATGGGCTGTTCTGGAAAACATCCGAGCTGTCATAGATAGTTTACAAAATGTAATATTGTCGGGGTTTATGTCGCCAGCTTTGTGCACTAGACACATTATTGCTCTCTAATGGCCATTTCGGGAGGGAATCTACTGTAACACCTGCTGGTTGGTATATTCAATATGCCATTATGGTCCGGCAGAAGTTATCGACATTTCGTTTGACTGGTCAAGACTGTATTGAGTATTGGCGATTTTAGCCATTATACTGCAACACATAGTGTAACACTCGAGTAAAAACATTATGCGAATATAGTCCCGCTGATGAGAAAGCCGGCGTGTTCAGAGGGATTTTTCCCTCGGGTCATATATCGGACAATAAACATGACAAGTAACGGAAAAGCAGCTCATCATGGCTGTGGAACATAAATATCAACACAGATTAAAGAGCTCCGTTCTTGTCGACCATTAATTGAATTTGAGTTAGACTACCACAATCCTGTTCAAAACATTTTGCTCGTCATTATTCTTTATTAGGAAAGATGCACCCTGCAGACTAATGTACGTTGAATAGCCAGCCGTGGATCTCAAATATCTAGCGTCAGATCCGACATTCAATGTTCAGCCGTCGTCCATAAAAGAAATATCCGCGTCAATGTTTGATTCGTATCACAGTTAGCCCCAATTTCAAGAGTTTATAAAATAAAAATAATAAAAATTCAAGATGATTCCTTACAAGAGAGAAGCGGTCAACAGTTTACAATGATGTCAGCAAGGCATGGTGCTGTTTACATGAAATCCTAATCGCTAAACCTTATTCTTTGCCCAAATGAATTTCGACGTAGTTCCAGATTATTCATTCGAAAATGATGTTCATATTCAAACGGCCCCTAACCCCGGGTTAACCGAAATAAGATATACGTAGCGCTACAGACCTGGTACCCTACGATTGTATTTTGCCTACAGTGAACTATATTTATCACAGAAGTTGAGAAACTTTGAATGGAGGCGTTTTGTGGTATAGCCCTTTGTGATGTTTTTTTTTCCAGAAATATTCTGTGGGGTTTATTAAAATCGTCACAGTCTGCACATGATCTAGCAGATGCGAGATCTCAGACGAGATATGTATACATCTTATTCAGGTCAAACTTGTAATCGTCTCTTTGGTCGCGGAGTCGACGTGAGAGAATAGTCAAAGGTATAGGTCCAGATTTGATGTTCCATCTGGTCTTATCAGTGGTTTCCTTCAAATGTGGTAAATATCCTTCACATCGTCGCTAACGTAGAAATTATCCAATGCTAGGAGATATAACATTTGGTGAATGATAAGGAAAGGGCTTTAGAATTCTGGACACATCCCTCTCCCTTTAACCAACGTAAAGCTAAACCCATGAAAAAAACATGGTCTTGAAGGAAAGCAATTATCCGGACTTAATTGCCACCAGACAATGCGTACTACTATTTAAGGAGAGATAGAATTAAGGCTTAATGTCGCGTTCAGCAATATTTCAGCTTTTTAGCGTCGATCAAACAAAATTCTAACAAAAACAAGTCAACAACCCAGCAATTCGGAAGTAATCAACACAACACACAAAAAATGCACATACATTCAAACTAATGCAACAAACCGATTTCTTTCGAATAATCTGAAATACAGTCTAAAAAGATCTTCTACAGTAGCTGCTTGATAAAAAGAAGCCCCTTAAAATCCATACAGTCGACTAGAATATGTTTCACTGAGAGATCTTCGTGGCATGGAATACATCTTGGGGCTGGGTTCCTTTTTTAGTAAATGTTCAGAGTGAGTTAATCGGGTATGGCCGATTCTACCTCGCCTGATCATGGCTTGATGGAAACGTTTGTGGATACTCAGATGAACGTACAATACAGTTTTTTGAAACTCATGAATTTTGTTATTATCCACAGCATACCATAAAGATTGTAACAGCTTTCTAACATAAGCACAGATAGAGGGTCTGAAATCGCTTTATGGGATTCCAACAAGAACATCCTCATTATCTATGGCTGCCTCAGCCACTGATTTCATCAACTTCATTATTTCCTTTGATGCCAACGTGGCTAGGCAACCAACAAAACACAACATCAAATCTGTTGATGAAATCTATGGCCATACGTCGAGACGTCATGAATATAGACCAACGTAGTTCCAGTGTAGGCCATTTGGTGAAATTACAAGCGTCTAGTCCGTCATTCATAATCCAGCCGTCGTCCATTAGAGAATATCCGCGTCCATAATCCAAAGACCTATTCCATTTTCCACATAACAGTATTAGCACCAAATTCAAAAAGACAATCATAGTATACATACACATAGGCTTGTTTCCTGCAAGAGAGAAGCGGTCAACAGTTTTCAATGATGCCGGCAAGACATCATGATGTTCCAAAAATATCAAATCCGTATCGCTGATCAGTATTCTTAATCCATAATATTCGTTATAGAGTCGTCATCTAAAAAAAGATGTATCTCAGTCACGCTTTGATTGTGCATGTTCATATGAGTACCATGAGGATCGTGAAGTACATGGGTTCATACGGCCCCTAGCCCCGGGTTAAGCGGAATGAGACACAAGTTACGAAACGTAGCGCCATAGATCTTGCACGCTACGTTCGTATTTTGCTATCGGCATGCGATATGTATCGCCAAATTTGAGAAACTTTGAGTGGAGGCGCTTGGTGGAATAGCCCTGTTTTATAAGTTTCTGCAACAATGTTTTGTGACGTTGATTAAAATCATCACATTTAACACAGGATCTGGCAAATGCTACTAAGCGAGATATGTATACGCCATATGCAGGTCCCACTGGAATATTACTGTCCAGAAAGGGATAGTTTACGATGTCGAAATTGTAATCATCTCTTTTGTCATAAAGTCGACGAGAGAGAATGCCCGCTTCATTTTTATAGAGATATAGATCTAAATATGATGTGCCTGTAGGGCTATCTGTAGTTTCCTTCAAATCCAGTTTGGCGTTTAATATCATTGGTGACGATGGTTAGATACAAATTTATTGTGTTTCTATAATATAGTTGAACAGTGCCGTAGATACTGAAATAAGTAGATGGCACTGCCAAATCTGTGCAGATGGCGCTCCGGAATGGTGGATACATCACTGTACAGAGATGGCGCTGCGACATTAACTGTAAAAACCTCCATTTACTGAAAAGCGTGTGAAAATGCTGCGGTGAATTTACGCAATTCCAATGATCTAAACTGATTTTTCGTGCATTACACAAATTTTCGTTTGTCACAAAACAAACACTGAGAGTACACACATTCCACAATTTGCTGACAGGACGCTATCTCCAATGATAAACTTTGTCCAGTCGGCACCTGCTGCAAGACATACGAGGTAGTAACCACAGTACGGCATGTACCGTAGAAAGAATGTTTCGTTTGGATTTTCTCCACAAAATCGCAAGTTTAGTTTGGTCATTTGGCCTTTTACATATCGATGAAACTACACAAAAAGAAATGTGTTTAACAATGTGCAGATGACAGGTGTCCAAACATGGCATCTGCACGACCAGAGTGCTGATGAGCTGTCAATGTCAGTCAACCTATAATTGAAGCAGAAATTGTCCAGCTATTTACATTTCTTCAATGTTGTCTCAAAGCGTATATTGAATAAGTTACCAGGGTTTTTTTTAGGTTTTGTATGAACTCGTCACGGGCTCTGGCATCTGAAACTTGTCTTGCTATATTATTTTGGTCACGTAAATTGAAATTATATTCTAATGACCGATTTTTCATAAGGGTTTATCGACTTTCTTTAAGAAAAAAGTGCATTAAATTACAAGATCATTATGTGATGTAATGCGAATCATTTTTGGATACTTTCACGCAGAAAAGGCGAAACTGTTGAAGAAAAAGAACGACATTGCATTTTTTCAATTACACCACTGACATTTTGAATTCACCCATCATGCTTCATTTAGGGTTATTTGTATGCCCCCAAAAATGACCTGCAATTAAAGGTCTGGATGATGTTGCACGCACATTATATAGTGGGCTGCAGAAGTACGGGGGTACCCTGAAAGTGACGGTTAACTCCACCTGAAACATCGGCTCAGATAATGGTTACACTCGGTATTTCAAACTACAAGAGATGGTTGCATAACACACAGTGACTACTTCGGTGGTTAGTGCAATATTCCAATGCAAAAACTGCATTAAAAAAGAAGGTGATGACGCCAAATAAATGGGTAAACCGAGCAGATAGGGCAAACCTGCTGCAGGCCCTGATAATATTCATTATCAGCTTTTGAAACATCTACCCGAATCTTCTCTAGAAATTCTATTACGCATTTTCAACAGACTTTGGATAAGAGAACACTTTCTACTGTCATGGCATAATGCCATTGTTTTACCAGTACCAAAAACTGGCCGTAACCATACAGACCCTGGTAATTATCGTCCGATTCTGAACAGCCAGAAACGTTTCGATCAAGCCATGATTAGACGATGAAGAATCGGCCATACACGAGTAACTCACGAGCATTTGCTGAAAAAAGAGTCCGTCCCAAGGTGTGTTCCATGTCACGAAGATCTCACGGTGAAACATATTCTTATCGACTATAGATTTTAAAATTGTAAGATATAACTTTTATCGAGCAGCTACTTTGGAAGAGCTTTTTAGTCGAGTAAAAGAAGATTGTATTTTAGATTATTTGAGAGAGATCGGTGTGTTGTATAAATTTTAATGTATTTTCATGCTTTTAATACATTAGTTTACTGAGTTATTAACTTGAATACTTAGAATTTTGTTTGATTGTCGCTATATGAAATATTGCTGAACGCGACATTAAAGCTTAATTCTCTCTCTCTATCTGTCTCTCTCCGATTTCGCTGACTAGCTGTGTTTGTAACAATGGAAGGCATTATAAATGATCGCCTTGTTTGGTACCTAGAAACTGAAAAGAAACTTACTGATATTCAAGCTGGTTTCCGTAAAAATAGAAGTACCATTGTCAAGAATGCTTTCGCCAAGAATGAACATGTAATTTCCATCTTTTTTGATTTAGAAAAAGATACTACATGCATGGAAATACGAGATTCTAAAAGACCTTCATACTATGAGATTAAAGGGCCGTTTACCCATTTTCATATCCAACTTTTTGAATGATAGATAATTGCAAGTTCGGTTGAGTACATGTACAACCATGTCTGATCATTCCGACCAAGATCAGGGTGTCCCACAGGGCACTGAGTATTTTGTCTACTCTGTTTAGTATCAAGATCAACAGCTTGGCGGCAGTTTTGAATAAATCAATTGATGGTTCACTTTTTGTAGACGATTTCAACATTTTGTGCAGTGGAAAAAGTATACACAATATTGAAAGAACTTTACAACTTTGTTAAATTCTTATGAATATTGTTTGACCATCGATTAACGTTTTTATCGCATATAAATTGCTTGTAAGCTAACTGCACGAAAGATTTGTTGAAGGCAGTTGCCAACTATAAGTGAGAAGATCAGCAAACCAGCAAGATTATCTCTCAAACATTTACTAAAAACAGAGCCAGTCCCAAGGTGTATTCCATGCTACGAAAATCGCACAGTGAAAAATATCCTTATCGACTGCATAGATCTTAAGATTGTAAGAGATTCTTTTTCTCTAGCGACTTCTTTGAAAGATCTATTTAGTCGGGTGAGTTGACGACTGCGTCTTGGGTTATTTGAGAGAAATCGGTTTGTTGCATAAGTTTTAATGTGTGTATGTTTTGGTGTGTTGGATTACTAAGTTATTGGCTTGAGTACTAATTTTGTTTGCTCGTCGCTATATAGCTGAAATTTTGCTGAAAGCCACGTTAAGCCGTAATTCTCTCTCTCGCTCTTGAAGTTTCTCAAATTTGGCGATACATATCGCACGCTGATAGCAAAATACGAGCGTAGCGTGCAAGATCTATGGCGTTACGTTTCGTAACTTGTGTCTAATTCCGCTTAACACGGGGCTAGTAGCCGTATGAACCCATGTACTTCAAGATCCTCATGGTGCTCATATGAACATACACAATCAAAGCGTGACTGAGATACATCATTCTTTAGATGACGACTTTACAACGAATATTATGGATTAAGAATACTGATCAGCGATACGGATTTGATATTTTTGGAACATCATGATGTCTTGCCGGCATCATTGAAAACTGTTGACCGCTTCTCTCTTGCAGGAAACAAGCCTACGTTTATGTATACTATGATTGTCTTTTTGAATTTGGTACTAATACTGTTATATGGAATTTGGAATAGGTCTTTGGATTATGGACGCGGATATTCTCTAATGGACGACGGCTGAATTATGAATGACGGAACAGACGCTTGTAATTGAAGTGCACGCTTGGGCTAAATCCAACGCTTTTGCCATTAATGAAGTACTAGATTAAATAGATTATCTTCTTGTAAGTGCAAATCATGCAGTGGTCACCATTGTTCCATAGTGACAGCGAGATGGCATGATAACCATATTGCCCAGAATCTACATCTCCGGGACATCGCCACTAACAGACAAGGTGAAGCTACCTGTACAATTAGTTAGACGCCCGCCTTGTTATGACCGACAGGATTCAACTAGCAGAATCAATCATCTGAAAGTCAAGATGTCCAGTGTACATTCCCTGACTTGGCTTTTGTTTGTTTTATCAGATACCTACAACCATTTCCAGTTGCACTGGTCCATTATTCATATAAATATATTCCAGACAGTTAAGCATAAATTATCTGAACATCGGGCAGTTGTCTGGAAAGCGCAAGGTCCCATCTTCATACAAACGAGACATTAGTAGTCATCGGTGGTAACCGAATACGGGTAACATCTACTTTAGAACATCTTTTTAGTCGGGTGAAAGAAGACTGTATCTTATGGTATTTGAAAGAAATCGGTTTGTTGGATAAGTGTTAATGTGTGTATGTTTTAATGTGTTGGATTGCTAAGTTATTAACTTGAATACTCATAATTTTTTTTGATTGTCGCTAGAAAGTTGAAATATTAAACCTTAATTCTCTCTCTCTCCCGGAGACGGGTAACCCTCACCACCCCCCAAATTTTAGCAAGCAAAAAAAAAATTAAAAAAGAAGGCCTGGAAGATTGCACTCGATCAGTGAACCAAAGCAAAAGATCGCGCACGAACGACCTCCAACGGGAACGGAAGAGTTACAAGCGTCTAGTCCGTCATTCATAATTCAGCCGTCGTCCATCAGAGAATATCCGCGTCCATAATCCAAAGACCTATTTCATATTCCATATAACCGTATTAGCACCAAATTCAAAAAGACAATCATAGTATACATAAACATAGGCTTGTTTCCTGCAAGAGAGAAGCGGTCAACAGTTTTCAATGATGCCGGCAAGACATCATGATGTTCCAAAAATATCAAATCCGTATCGCTGATCAGCATTCTTAATCCATAATCAAATATGACATATATGGTATGCCTATCTTGCCGATTGCCAGTCATTGCACCAATGAGACAAGGGAGATCAATTCCCAGTTCTCGCGGGACATGTCGGCGGTTGAAATGCACACCCCACAGAAGTACTATCAATGTTAATAGCAGAAACCAAATGTCAGTCATCCAGATCTCGGCAAACTATATTTACACGAAGTCTACACAAACAGAAAAAATAGATGATACATTATGAATTGACTAAGATTACGGTATAGTCTGGAGTAGTTTGGGGAGATTTATTTCCGATCGCGATTCCCGATGGACTTAACTATATAGTCACACCCTGAATGCTGTCGAATGTTAAGAAACCCAATTATAATGGTGTTTGCCTTACACAATTGAACAGAGAAATGTCACTTGATAACCCCAAAGATTAGCAGTCTGATCTGGTTGCGCGAAACAAATTCGTTGGCAATTTCTGTGAATAAGAGAGTGTCGTTTCTCTCTTTATGAAAGTGGGGGAGAGTCATCCAGTTGAGTCGGGACTGAGCTGTTGTTGTTCGTAACCAGGTCTTCAACCTTGTGAGCGCGCTGAAGCCCCTCTCGCTAGTAGCATTTGTCGCCGACATCACCACGATTAACTTGACCAACTTAACGACTTCTGAGAAGTATTCTTCCTCTGCCAGGGACAAGGACCTTAGGTAGCGACAAAGGTGGATATTCTCTAATGGACGACGGCTGAATTATGAATGACGGACCAGACGCTTGTAAAGCGTGAAGGATGGTTAGCTGCGTTTGAAGACGTTCAGAAATCAGGTCATTTCCGTAGAAACCCGTTACTTCTTCGATTGCATCAGACTGTTGAGGTTCTGTAGCAGTACGTGAGAACAGCTTCCATTTTCTGAAGCATCTGGAATCCCTTTTGTTCAAACAGGTTCTTGATGGCCGTCATCACCAGATCAGTTGCCTCGAAGCAAATTCGTCGATAGTGATCTTCAACCGATTCAGGATGCTCAGGAACACTATCAACGACCTCGTACCACCGTGGAACTTTTCTCTGCCGTGGAAGAGCAGGGGAAGATACTTCGGCTGAAGACCTTCTTTGTTCAACGTACTTCCAACAGAGGTCGAACAATGAATCAGATCTAACGGAAGAAAGAGCACCAAGTGTCATTTTGAGTAGGTTTTGGCCTTGACGAGCAGATCGCGACAAGTTCTCAGTAATCCGTAGGACTTTCCTCCCCAGCTCCACTCCGAAAAAGATGTCGAACTTCTCCATCTGTGAGGAATTCCGCTAAAAGAAAAAAAATATGTCAGATTCTCAGATTCACTGTCATGCCTTCAAGCGATTAGAAATGGAAATTCAACTCATCTCACCATCTTGGATATTTTACAATTATATGACATTAGATTTGATCAACAGATATTGCGTTTTGTTGGGTGCCCAGTCACGTTGGCATGAAAGGTAATACTGAGGCTGATAGAATGGCTAAGGCAGCCCTAGATAATGAGGTTGATCCTGTTGGAATCCCATATAGCGATTTCAGACCCTCTATCTGTACTTATGTTAAAATTACAAGCATCTAGTCCGTCATTCATAATTCAGCCGTCGTCCATTAGAGAATTACAAGCGTCTAGTCCGTCATTCATAATCCAGCCGTCGTCCATTAGAGAATATCCGCGTCCATAATCCAAAGACCTATTCCATTTTCCATATAACAGTATTAGCACCAAATTCAAAAAGACAATCATAGTATACATAAACATAGGCTTGTTTCCTGCAAGAGAGAAGCGGTCAACAGTTTTCAATGATGCCGGCAAGACATCATGATGTTCCAAAAATATCAAATCCGTATCGCTGATCAGTATTCTTAACCATAATATTCGTTGTAAAGTCATCTAAGAATGGTGTATCTCAGTCACGCTTTGATTGTGCATGTTCATATGAGTACCATAAGGATCTTGAAGTACATGGGTTCATACGGCCCCTAGCCCCGGGTTAAGCGGAATTAGACACAAGTTACGAAACGTAGCGCCATAGATCTTGCACGCTACGTTCGTATTTTGCTATCAGCATGCGATATGTATCGCCAAATTTGAGAAACTTTGAGTGGAGGCGCTTGGTGGAATAGCCCTGTTTTATAAGTTTCTGCAACAATGTTTTGTGACGTTGATTAAAATCATCACATTTAACACAGGATCTAGCAAATGCTACTAAGCGAGATATGTATACGCCATATGCAGGTCCCACTGGAATATTACTATCCAGAAAGGGATAGTTTACGATGTCGAAATTGTAATCATCTCTTTTGTCATAAAGTCGACGAGAGAGAATGCCCGCTTCATTTTTATAGAGATAGAGATCTAAATAAGATGTGCCTGTAGGGCTATCTGTAGTTTCCTTCAAATCCAGTGAAGGTGGATATATATCCTTCACTGCGTCATTTATTTAGCGATTATCCACAGCGAGAAGATCGTCTATATAGCGTTTGGTGAATGAGAAGGAACGGGCTTTGAATGGATCGGTTTTTGAAAGCGCCTGCATATAGTCATATTCATAAGAGAACAGGTACAGGTCAGGCCAACAGGGGTGCACAATTAGTACCCATTGGAATACCTATATGCTGCTGATATATTGTGTTGCCAAATTTCACATAGATATTTTTAATGAGAAATTCAAGCAACTCTATAAACAAAGAAACATCCCATGAATGATATCTCTTGTATGTAGTCGAGCTAAAGAATACTTTATGGCTTCCGACATTAATATATCTACGATCAGTTTTCTTGAACACAGATACTATTAATGAACTGATACGGTCAATAAGGTCCTGATGAGGGATTGTAGTCTAGAGAGTCGAGAAATCCCATGTGGATACATGTCTGTACGGTATGTGACCTTTAGCATCAAGTTCTTCAGTAAGACATTTTGAGTTTTTCAATATCCACATACATTCGACGCCAGAGTTCTTAGAAATAGTGGCGCAATACCTTTCCCAAAACGCTTTTACCTCCTGAAGGGCCCTCGTCAATAGGGTTGAAAGAAGCTTGGTGGTGCAGCTTCTAGAACCAGCTATAAATCTAGCTTTGTATGGTGATTTATGCATTTTGGGAGTCCAGTATAGTTTTGGTATGTCGTTATGATTGGTTGAAAGACAAATACCTCTTTCCCTGAGAAACTTTTTGTGATTGTTAAATAAATCTTCCAGAGTAAAGCAGTTTGGGAGTAAGTAGACGTATTTGATGAAGATATGTCTGCACTCAATTCTTTAACCAGCACCTGGTAATAGTAATATTTACATATGAATATTATATTATTCGGAGCTTTGTCTGCTGGGACTATGACGAATTTACTCTGGAGATTTGCTAAAACTTCTTGCGAATTGAGGTTTCTCAGTACTTGTTTTGCTTGTGGAAGGGTACTTCTGTCAATATGGCGGATTGTTCAACGACCTTGCACTTGGTGAGGTCCAGCCAATCAGCGAGTACTGTAGGTTCAACTTTTTCTTGCTTAGACCAATCAATAACGTACTGTTCTAATGCAGACAGGACTATCTTCTGGTCGGCCTTCAGATTTATTCTTCTTGGCTCTCTATATTTAAGTCCTTTCATCAGCAGTAATTTCAGATCCTTATCACTCACCACATCAAGGTCACCAGTCACAATATGTTTGCATGGTGTATAGGTAAAGTTCGACGATTCACAATCACAACTATAGCCTCCTGACGTGTATAAGTTCCAGTCAAACTCCTTGACAGCATTTGAGTGATTGAATATTTTGGTGGCTATAGATTTAGCATACATATATGAAATGCAAGGCGGTTCTGTGAACTTAAAATAGTTTGGTACAGCGTTGCGCACCTCTGCATCATTCAGGATTCGAGGTAAATTAATAATGTCCAGCCCTTTATCTAAGTAGTTGAGTTTCAAGAAAAGCCGATCTTGAGATGTTTCGATTATGTTCACTGGACGATACAACCGAAAATACGCTATATCTTGACATACTTTACTGATTTTTGATGGTATTATATTTCCTGAAGTCGCCGATTGTTGTATATCTCTGGCTATTTGATTTAAAGCTCTCAGAGGTAACGCACACAGAACTGTACGTAAGCTATGTATACTATTGGGTGCGTTAGTTAAACCCACTAAGTAATTTAAAGTGATATGATCGTGAATCATCGAACTATTAAACTTTCGCCAACCATGGCTGCGTTGTCTCCGTTGATGGGGTTTAAATAGTTGGGTAATGTTGGATATATTTGAACCGCGGTTTGTAGCATTGCCGAACCCACTGACATTATCATTTAAACCAAACGGAAACACTGACCCAAGTTCTAGCATCCAGAATAATTCCCGCTCTTGGATTTTTCTCTCCAATCCAAAGGGGGAATCCTTAGTAGATGGATAGACGACGTCTATGATCTGAATACTAAAGTTATCCCAGCCATGGTCGGGTCCAGATAAATGCTTACCTATAAGCAATTGCTTTTTCCTAACGGATTTTCTGTGACCGTTCACCCTAAGATGAAGTCTTTGGGTGGTCTTGGCAACATACTGTTGACCATATTTCTTACAGGAAACTAAATAAATACAGTTTGTAGTAGAACAACTAAGATCAACATACGAGTTAACAGAATATGAGTTACCAGTTAACGCGGAACTAAATGAAGCTGAAGTATTAAAGAGTGGACACGTGAGACATCAACGATGTCCACACTTAGAAATTTTGAAATTATTAAATGTAGAATTCGGTGCTAAACAATCATCAAGCGCAATATTACAAGGTTTGATGTCGTGGCCTTGCTTTGCTGTCAGAAATATATCTGTCATTTGGATTGAAAAAGGTCTTAGTGCATTTCGAACTATTAGAGACTCGGCCGAGAAACCTGCACTAAGGTTCCTCGGGTCTGTCTTCATATTTTTTCTTTCTGTTGTATCCATTATGAGTGTTGGGTGTGCAGGGGCCCGTCCATAATCCAAAGACCTATTCCATATTCCATATAACAGTAAAAAGCTGGTTCAATCGTTATGGAATGCTGCGAATAATAACAAACTTCACGAGTTAAAAAAAAATGTATATATATACTCATGTGAACAGCCGGAAACGTTTCGACCGTCCATGATTAGACGATGTAGAATCAGTCATACACGATTAACTCAAGAACATTTACTAAAAAAAGAACCAATCTCAAGGTTTATCCCATGCCACGAACATCTCACAGTGAACCATATTCTTATCGACTGTAAAGATTGTAAGAGATACTGTTTAACGAGCAGCTACTTTAGAAGATCTTTTTAGTCGGGTAAAAGAATATTGTATTTTAGGTTATTTGAGAGAGATCGGTTTGTTGTATAAATTTTAATGTATGTACATGTCTTTAATGCATTGGATGACTAAGATACTAGTACTTAAAATTTTGTTTGATCGTCGATATATGGCTGAAAGATTGCTGAACGCGACGTTAATCCTTAATTCTCTCTCTCTCTGTTGTAAGCACACTTTATGCTGACATTGATTAACCTTCTGCAGTAATACCTGCTCATTCGCGTGTCGTAGTTTTCCGAAGTCGCAGTGTAAGTGTCTGACCGGCGTACCCACATCGTGTCGGGGACTAGTGTAATCAGGGGGTTTGTTCTAGACTAGGGGATTGGTTAGCACACAAACTTGCCCAGTCACGATAGTGTTATGGAGGATGATAAGCTAACTCCACGACAACTCTTACCCAGACATACTGGACCCTATGCGCATAGTTTGCGGTATTACCAATATCAATAATATCCCTGAGTTCAGTGAAGCTAATTTGCTAAACATTTGTGGAAGATGTTTCAAAATTGCCTCAGATGAGCTCTCCACTCGGCGAAGACGATACTTAGCATTCACTTGATTTTGTGGTTTGAAAAACTAATGCCTTAATCAACTGTATCAGTTATAATTAATTAATTAATTAGACAATTGTCGTGGAAGGTACATTGCTTCATGGCACTGATTTGTATGTCTGCAAAGTTACTTTATCAAAGACAGCCGGGCATTCTGCTTTTTTCGCTCGAGAATAATCCATGGATGTCAGCTGTAGGCCTGTACCTATGTGATAGCAAATAACTATAGAGTAAATACGTTAGACGCCACCGCGATCAGGCGCTTAGGCGACGTTTTTAACTTCAAACTCCTGGGGGATCTGTATCTTTGTGTAGATGTTTTCCTTTTTCCGTAATCAATTTGACATGCTGAATTAGTTAGTGATCAATGACCACATATGTGCCATTGTCTTTTAACAAATCTACGGTTCGGACCACTTTCATCGCCTTAGTTTATATTACTTCGACTCAATTGGGCCGCTTTACAACATATTGCCACATATTATTTTCTCCCCTCACTGGCGTATAATTAGACACTGCTTCCATTGACGTAGAATTGTCACTTCTTCACATAGAAGTCATCAGAATTCACGTCCCACTCGTCACACATGTTAATGTAGCCCTCCATATATGCAAGTTCAATAAGCTATTGCATAAGGCAAAGAGATCGCCTCGTGCTGAGCCTTGTCGATTACGGAATTTTAAATCAAGTACGTGCATCTGTTAAAAGTATCCGATCGGGGTCCAAGAATCCGCCGTAAAGCTGAATGGATGAATGCTTGTCCATCATCGCGGTATAACGATTCGCAGTAGCTGCCTTAAACGAAAAATTGACCCGAATTTCTTCAATCAATAAGTCAGCTGCACAGACATAATGCTGCAAGATCATCGTTGAACTAAAACAGAAAAAGATAATGCGGATTAGCCCCGAATTTTATCTTCATTCACCAACCTGTTCATTTAAGCACTAAGGAGAGAGAGAGAGAGAGAGAGAGAGAGAGAGAGAATTAAGATTTAACGTCGCGTTCAGCAATATTTCAACACTAAGGAGGGCGAGTGAACAAACACTATGATAACATTACACTGTGACTTGTCAGACTGGACGAATTTCATGACTATACCCGTTATACCGTTACCAGAAACGTGCATTGAATTCGGAAATTTGAATGTGTTTCCTCGACTACGTATTAATATAAGCCGTAATATAAATGTCATTGTACGTCAGAGTACCGTACAAGATTCCTTCCCACACATATTCAGAAGATAAATGAATCAAAACACACGAACAATTACTGAAAAAGGAACAAGCCCCAAGATGTATTCCATGCCACGAAGATCTCACAGTGAAACCTATTCTCATAGACTGTATAGAAACGTTTCGATCAAGCCATGATCAGGCGACATGACACTGACACTGACATGAGGTGTCGATAGTTCATGGCAATCGGATACCGGTGATGTCCTTTTCCAACTTAAACTTAAATGGACAGTATTAATTAGTTAAATGCCGTCATTTTCATCTGACGACGATACAGCTCACCAATCCCCAGTGTACGAGTTGTCACAGCGAAACAGCTCACCAGTTACCAATATACGAGTTGCCAGAGCATTTTCATCATAGCTCTCTAGATTTGTATCTAATATCGCTTATGCCGGTGCTAGGAGCCGTGTGATCATATCATCCAAGTTGCCACATGAACAGGTACAATAAAAGCGCACCTGAGATACAACACATATCACGAATCGTTAGATTCTTGGTATGTGCTTTAGAATAGGTTTACCGGAAGACTGCTGTGAAGTCATGTGGCTCTGTCAGTACGTCGGCACCTCTTCCCACTTCCCTTATATGTGTTGTAATTCATATAGACTATCGCTACTGTATGCAAAATTAGGAAATTACATTACAAGCGTCTGGTCCGTCATTCATAATTCAGCCGTCGACCTATTCCGTATTCCATATAACAAACAGCATTAGCACCAAATTCAAAAAGACAATCATAGTATACATAAACATAGGCTTGTTTTCTGCAAAATCATGTCATGGTCATGGAGAAAAATGCAGGCATATTTGCAACAAGTCACGTGTCATATAATCCCAATAATCATTTCGGTGATGTTTTGTATGTCAGACACGCTTTGATTGATGATGTTCAAGTGAACAAGACGAGTGGAATGATCTCTATGGAATTGGATACGAATAATGAAAAACAAATTATGTAATATTTCTGTCAACACATCTGATGGAAATTGATTAGTTGTCACCTGATGATGTAATAAATCGCTCAAAGTAAATTTAGATTAGCTATACGTAGGGTAGAAGTTCTTGTTCACAAAACCATTCGATCGTTGAAAGACGGTCTTTTATCTTATTCGTATTTCAGGAATTTCGAGAACTCTTCGAAAACACATACAACTTTCATAGATTGGATAAGGTTACAACCAGATTAGACGCACGGATACAGTGATCGTTGTCCCAGTGGTTGATCATTAACATAGGTTTCTTACTGATATATTATCAAGCCCATTTCATTCTAAACATCTACATCCTGCATTAGCTTTTGCATGCGGTTATCAGCATCTATTTCAGAATTTAGCACCGTCTTCGCCCTTGAGGCGGAAGGCTGAACCCAAGTATACCAAGAATAGGAAACGAGATAGTTTTGAAGGAAAGCATTTTTCTTCATTTGCCAACGGATAATAACACCGGTAGGCTATCATTTAAGACCTATTATCCCACCTCAACGAGAGGATGTTTATATCTGAAACCTCCCCAAAGGAACGGTTACCGTGGTTGGGAAAGGATGTTAGTAATGGCCTGTTCTTGAATCCATTCGACTTGTCATAGCTTGTTTATAGAGTGTAATGTTGTCGACATTTATGTCATCATCTTTGTGCAGTAGACACATTATCGTCCGCTAATGGCCATTCCCGGTATGGATCTACTGTAACACTTGCTGGCTGAAATATTCAATATGCCATTATGGTCCGGCAAAACCTATCGAAATTTCGTTTGATTAGTCACGGATGTATTCTGTGTTGGCGATCTAGACATGATACTGCAACACATAAGGCCAAGTTCGCGCAAAACGTTATGCGAATATATAGGCACCCTGGTGAGAATGCCGGCGTATTCAAGAATATTTTTGCGTCAAGAGTCATAAATTTGACAATAAAGATGCTAAATAACGGAAAAGCAGTTCATTTGGACGAGGAACATAAATATCAACATGGATTAAACAGCTCCGCTCTAGTCAACTTCCAATCACTAGATTGAAACGGTACTGGCAAAGTCCTGTTCAACCATTTTCCCCGTCACTTTACTATAAGAAAGGTGCACCCCCTATCTTGTACTTGTAATAGCCAGTCGTGGTGTCCAAGGAAATTTGCCCTTTTTTTAAAATCAAAATCTCTTCACGTGGGGAAATTATTGATGTTAATGGAATTCATTATCGATGGCAACTATTATTTCACGCGAATAGATTTTCGAGCCATTTTATGTGGAAGAATGTGATCTTATGAAAGCATTGCCCCCGTTCATGAAACGCTACAAAATCACATTCAGCGTCGAGGTATTGGAAGAAAATATCAGCCGTTGATAAGGAACATCGTTAACAGGGCTGCATGAAACCATCCGTTTGACAGGCCTGATTTGGAAGACAAATGCAAATTTCAAATCCGAAATTCGGTATCTAACGGTCGTCCGTGAATAATCATTAACGAAGCATTAACTTCAAGCAGGCGAAACTTATATATTTATATATATAAACTAGTTCCCTGCAAGAGAGACATGGCCAGTAGTGTTCAGTGATGCCGGTGTGGAAGCAACCGTGGTCCGCCAGATATGAGAGTCCGGGGACCATGGTATCTGGATCTGGATCTACCCAGATCCAGATACGAAAGTCTTCCCTCGGAAACAGTTGTCCCCCTATCAGCAGAAACCAGGGTCCTGATATCGTTGGTGTCCGGGTCACTGAAATTTAGACAGTAATGCCCCTTCTCGTATATATAGGGCCCGGACCATGGCATCTGGCGGACTATGGGCTCTTCCACAGCTATGGAAGTCCTCAGAGTCCGGCATACCTCAGAGTCCGGTTGACCTATATATGAAACTAAGGGAATAGTAAAGACTAGAAATTCTGAACAGAGGTTCGGCCAGCAAATCGGTGGTGCAGTGGGTAAAGGCATAGACGGTGGACAGTACAGCAGAAGGTAAGATTGTGGGTTCGATCCTAGTCGGGGTCAGTTGAAAATGTTTGATTTTCTGCATTTCTCATGTACAGCTTTAGTACGTCTTGTAAAGTTATACCGTCGCATCTTTGTTAAATACATATATTTTTTTAGAAAACAAAAATAATTTTATGTATTTAGGTCAATATACATCTTTACGGTGGCGCATATACGACATGCTATTAATTTTAGTTTTGTTTATATTTTTTTCAGTTTGGGTGTGGGGGGGTGGGGGGTTCTTTCACTCCTCCTAAGTGTCCACCCAGCTGCAAACGTTTTCACCGAGGTGAAAATGTTTTCACCTGGCGCAAACGTTTTCACCCTGGTGGAAACCTGTTTTAACCCAGGTGAAATCCTGTTTTCATCCAGGTGAAAATCTTCTCACCCCGGTGTACAAGTACAATGAATCCTTTTTTCCGCGCTGGGTTAATTTTCGCACGCATATGATTTTGTGAATGTTGCCAAATCAGAAAGAAACACGAGATATTGAGATATCTAATGAAAATGTTTCTGACATCAGTAAATATTGAGGAAATTGTCATGTCGGAGATCTCTATTACTGTTATAATTAATGTTACTCTAAAATGACCACGCTTGTCTGCTGGTACTACTTACGACTTCTCGCATAGTCAGGGCGAAATTAGAATATTTTACGATATGCAAATATAATGCTCAAGGTCTTTTCATATTCGGTCCGTATCTTCCGAATGCGGGATATCGTGAACGATCTCTCCGGACATTTCAAGCTGACTCGCCGTTCTTGAAGTAGGATCCGGTCATTTGTTTGCATAGGGGATACCATAAAATATAAGTTTTAATTTGTTTTCACATTAACCGTAAAGGGGCGCATCTGGTATCATTAAAAGAATAATCAAATAAATAAAACGTACCGTAACATAAATGCAAAATAAAAATTGCCATGAGATCTACATGCATCTGATTACTGCATTCATATATGGCACATATGCGAAATTAATGGATTTATATTGAGTACCTGACCAGGTGTGTATAAAAGCTAACCTTCACATTTTCCTGTCCACAATCAGACCCATGTCATTCTTAGATCCTTTCGATATTCTGCGATATTTGGCCAACAATATCGACAAGAACGAAGCCGGGAAAAGTCAGCAAGAGAACGTTCCGTATACGTCGAGCTGCTCAAAGGAATTATCAGGTAGCAGTATGCCAACAAAATTCCGTTGTTTTGATCATTGAAAGTGAATATATTTATTATGAGTTTTATCTTTGATTGTTTGAATGAGTTTTATCTTTGATTGTTTGAACGAGATACTATTCTTTTTTGGTATCACCCATTTACATAGAAATGGGAACAATGAGTCATTGTGATCCGCAATTAATATATTTTGTAGACTTCATATATGGCTAGTATGTATACATTACCGGTAGTTCAACCTAAGGCGCTCGCAAACTAATGGTGTATTCGTGACAAACATCGGGTATATTTGGCTATTCCATCTAAGATTGAATAAGGGTGGCCCATAGGGAACATCGATAAATCTTTTTTACCTTTTTTATTACATTTTCTGCATTTATTGGGGATGGTCTTGATTTTCGCCTATTTTCTGCAAACAGATTTTAGTTGGTCACATGTTTTCTTGACATTTTTGTCATTTCTAGTAACGTCGTCATAAATGACTATCGTTTTTTTTTCAACGAAAACCAAACAAAACTCTTGGAAACGTTTACACCGTTTAAACCGCAGAGTAAACCTTTAAACCGTCGAGTTTGCTGATTGTCGGAGGATACGTGTTTGTTTTTATTTATATAATGTTCTCACGGCTTACATTCATATCAATATTCACCAGCTTCTTTAACTTATATTCGTATGTATAATCGAATTGTTTACTACAGGGATAGAACAAGCCCCCTGGGGTTTTATTCCCGCCAACTGCCTTTTACAACTATAAATTGTACAATGAATTTATCTTTGTGAATAAATGAATGAATGAGTAAACCTTTAAACCGCGGAGTACCCTTTTCACTGCGGTTGCTAGCTTTATTTCGCGAATTAAAAGTTTCCGCCGATATTAAGAATGCGAGAAATCTGAAGAAATTCTGTGTAATCCTTATCTGGCCTGGGATGTTTAGGACATGTCCAGGCCTGGGGGGGGGCCCCTAACTATTTTTCTTATCCCTTGAGGTAAAGGAACTGAAACTTACCACACTATACCTTTCCGTCAACCTGTAAAATGAAATGCAAAAAAAAATCCAAGATGGCCGCTTTGATGACGTCACAGTGACGTCATTTTCAAAAAATACTTTTCTTGGTCGATTTTTTTATCAAATTTTGCGAAAATTTTATTCATGTAATTTTTCCAAAAAAATGCATGATAAATTATCCGTGATTTTACCCGTGATCCTCTGCTCGGGAGGTTATGCAAATAGGCTCCAAATAATCCCAATATGATAAACTACAAATTCACGGAGTGTCAGCTCTCTATTTTTTGCCATTCCGGAGATTGCTCAGAAAGTTTAGTGAGGGGGAGGGGGGGTTCATGCCTGGTAGGGTTAAACAAGAAATTGTTTGCATGAAATAGTCCAAGATATATAGAAAACATGCAAATTTGACCCCGTCTTTGGAAGACCCACGGAATATGCCGTTAAAAGAATACAAGTAATGGCCTAGTTACCCCCACTGAATGGCAGCTTCCACACCTTTATAGAACAATTACATATCGCGACTTGCATTCATAGAAACAGAAGAACGTGTTATTTCTCGTTTTGACTTGTAACGTATGTTCGCCAATATGTTGTATTCTTCATTGTAGTGAACAAGCTCCCACCGGACAAGCAAAGAGGCGAAACATCACGAGGAAAAGCCCTTAGGTGTGATGCAGTCTTACCTGGCTATTTCTTAGCATAAATTTCATGATTTTCTGTTAAAATTATCTTGTTTTTTTCATTTCATTTCCGTCCTCACTCACCTCCTGGGTAGGAGGGCGAGACACAGAGAGGGGGGCTTAGCGCGTTATTGACCTACTTACAACCGGTGACGTGAACAGGTCACTTCGGCTGACCTTTGTGAGGTCACTCTCGGTTCCGGTCACGTGATCGGAAGTGCACAATAGTGGAAATGCGCACAATAGCGGAAATCATGCGCAGGGTTAAAGGTCACTTTATGTCACATGACCGGAACCGGAAGTGACTTCACAAAGGTCAGACGGAAATGATCTGTTGGCGCCACCTGTCGGAAGTAGGTCAATAACGCGGTAACTCCCCTTTCTATACTACTCTCTGGTAAACATGTTCACGTGTAAACTGGATGGAAAATCGAAAGTAGTAATCGAGACGGACACTGGGCTCCAGGTTAGGACTTTCGTCTCCTGAAAGCCAGTGTCCCAGGGCATCCAAATCCAGATCTGAATGCCTGACGGACAATTAAATCCAGATCTTCTAGACGCGAGTGTCCCCCGGACACTGGATGCATCGGGCCACCGTTTCCGTCACACCGGTAAGCATCTTCATGTTCTTATCGTCAAAATCGATATCGCTGGTCTGTATTTTTTGCAATTGAATTTTCGAGTCGCTTTACCGAGTTATGTATCTGCCACGCTTTGATTGTGCCTCTCTGTAGTGTCAACACATTGTGGAATATATCTCCATCCATAGGTTGTGTTCAGTCGGTACCCACTGGACGACATACTATCTAGTAACCACGTTTTGCATGTAGTAAGAATGTTTCATGTGAATTGTGCTCAGAAGATCGCACGTTTAGTTCGATCCAGATCATTTGATAGTTTATACACGGACGAAAACCAATCTTCAATCTTTTCAGGCCTGGGGCGATTTGATGTGTTCTATGCAATAAAATATTTAAACAAAATATTGATGTCTACATCCCTTACTTCAGGACGAGACCGAAGAAAATATTAACGCAGCATGGTCGCACAAGATAATGAAGATTTTCTTTACTTATTGATAGGTGTGTATTAGTTCCGATTTGGGTTGGCCTTACCAAACACTAGTCAGCTTCAAATGGGGAAGCAGTAACATGAACCGATATCTCTGAACTGTCAGCTAACATCGTTATTCAAATACCATCTCAAGTTACCGTTCTGTCAGGGGCAATTACACTTTACGTTGACATTGATAAAACTTCTGCAGTAATACCTGCTCATTTACGTGTCTTAGTTGTCCGATGTCGGGTCGGTTTACCCACAGTGTCGTGGGCTCGTGTAATTAGGGGGTTTGTTCCATACCAGAGAATCGATGAGAACACAAACTTGTCCAGACACGAAAGAGACGTCGTGGATGTTAAGCTAACTCTAGGGCATCACGTAGCCAGATATGCTGGACCCTATGCCTATAGTTCGCTGTATTAAAACTAACATTAATTTCCTTGAGTTCAATAAATCTAAGTTGTTAAAATATGTGGACGTGATTTCCGAATGTCTCGGATGAGCTCGCCATTCAACGTAGTCTATGATTTAGGTTGACTTGGTTTTGAGCTTTTATGTATCCATGTCTTAATGAATCACGTTAATTAATTAAATAATTGAAACGTTCTTTACAATGCTCAGTTGCACTGATCTGTTTGTCTGCAAAGTTAATACAATACCCGTATTTGATAAGAGTATTTCAAACCAACAATAATTCATTGGTGTCGGTTCTACTCATGTTTGTATGAAATAAATATTGATAGAATTATTACATTAGACGATCCGGCCATTAGATGTCACGCGACGCTTCTAGCTTTAAACCATGAGCATCTTATTAATATTGTTAACGGAACTATCGACTGGTAGTACTCCCAGGACCACCTAGGCTATCTATCTGTCTTGCCGGTTGTCGTGTTGTATACCTAACTGTATATATTATGTAGTGTATTATGTGTTGATGTGCAATTTCCATCTACTTAGAAGGGGTATTCCAATGGGTACTAACTGTGCACCCCTTTTGGCTGACCTATATCTGTTCTTTTATGAATACGACTATATGCAGGCACTTTCAAAAACAGATTATTTCAAAGCCCGTTCCTTTTCATTCACCAAACGCTATTTAGACGATCTTCTTGCTGTGGATAATCGCTATATAAATGACGCAGTGAAGGATATATATCCACCTGCACTGGATTTGAAGGGAAGTACAGATGGCCCTAGCGGCACATCAAGTTCGATAGTCACTGCAAAAGCATAACCTATATTGTCGGCTTTGGAAGCTATTGGGTCCACTAAAAGGAAAAAATATGTCATATTCTCAGATTCACTGTCATGCCTTCAAGCGATTAAAAGTGGAAGTTCAACTCATCCCACCATCTTGAATATTCTACAATTACATGACTAGGTTTGATCAACAAATTGATCATGTGTTTTGTTGGAAGCCTATTCACGTTGGCATCAAAGGTAATACTGAGACTGATAGAATGGCTAAGGCAGCCCTAGATAATGAGGTTGATCCTGTTGGAATCTCATATAGCGATTTCAGATCCTCTATCTGTACTTATGTTAGAAAGCTGTTTCAATCGTTATGGGATGCTGTGAATAATAAAAATCTTCGTGAATTCAAAAAAAAGTAGGCTATACTCATCTGAACAGCCAGAAACGTTTCGATCAAGCCATTATCAGGCGATGTAGAAACAATTATATTATTCTCATATAAATATCCGCCATGGGGATTCTGGCTATGATGTTTAATACTCACAACGCACTACTAAATAGGGTATGTGACCGATTAGTTATTAAGATCTTAAAGGGATTCGAGTTGTCAATGGCGCTTGTAAAATAATTGTCCTTGAGAAATATTCCTGAAATGTAAACGAATGACATTTTTTGAAAACGACTGCATTTATTGATCCAGAAATGTTGTAAATAAGTCCGCCTTGCTGGTGGATATCGAACGGATGTTGATATATTTGATGATATTTAGTGGACGATCGCGGGAGATTGGGGGTATCCTGAGGACATGTGGAAAGCTTCTCTTCTAAGCAAGTACCAAGGCAAAACCAAAAAACAGCTCCTCATTAGGTAGTTGACAAGATCAAGACATTTCTCCTCTCAGAGGGTTAGCCGATACGTGCATCTGTAATAAGGATTCGAAGTTTATCAATAGTTAATTTTCGCAATGATCTTCAGCAGCCAAGTACTTAAATATTACTGAAAATCAACAAGGTATATTAAAGTAAGTGAATCCAACGTGATTTCAAGTTTTCGTGATAATAAAAAAATGTGACAAGCATATGATGTTTATATTTCACGTTAACATTGACCATGTGGCTATAAGATTGTATCACAGCAATGGATGAAACCTCGAGGCATGAACTGCGTGACGTCTCTTGTATGAAATACTCCGCTATAACAAGGTTGCCTCTAAAACACACGCTTCGATGAGAGCCGGACAGAATTCCCCATCGTAGGATTTTATCACGAGCATGGTACTCAGTTGAGCGCGTCTCAGCCGACAGTGACATGGCAAGAATAATCCTTTAGCTAATTTAAGACCCGGATCAAGGTGATTGATACAGTCGACAATCCACTGCCTGATCCAAGTTAAGCTTCCTTATGGTACTACGCTTGTATCTCTTTTGAACCTTGGAGAAATCTAAATCGCTATCGATTTGAGCGGAGTAGCAGCCGGGGTACGCACATACATATCCGAATTTAAATCACAAGAACGTCTTTCGATCCACTGCCATTTGTTTATAAGTATCTTTAAAGGTTAAATATAGAGGAGATTTATAAGCTGCTGGTTTCGAAGAAAGTATTTGGATTACCGGTTAATAAATGGACCACGGTTGTCTGATATACTTTGAAGGGCTCACAAATCCAGGTACCAAATTCAACATACAGAAGTGCCAGTACGTATAAGAAGTTACGTTTCGACAGATGACGCAACCTTCCATACAATGTGATTAGGTTAGGTATTGGCTGCTTCCTACTGCTTAATTTGAAACTTATGTTTGTAGAGCAAAATGACGAAAAACAGCGTCAACTGGCGTTTTCGTATAATTGTTACCACGAATTTTGTATCTTAAATATGACACTTTGGACCCAAATGATATTGCCATGTAATGTCTCGACGCATATGGTGACATTATACCATTAGATGTGGTTCAAGTTGTCATATTTTATATATACAATCCATTGCATAATGTACACGAAAAAGCAAAGCAACAAAAACAGACAAGCGATGTTTACGTCACTTTTGACTCTAAGCGTTTACATTATAAAATTTGAGCATTGTTTCTTCGTAAGAAACAGCTCTTTGTGTTGAATCAGAGCAAAGTGGTTATCTGCTTCACAAACGTATAACTGCTGAAGGAGTAACACCTATGTAATTATGCATTTGAATACAAAACTTTGAAACCTGGTAAATTGGAGCGATATACAAAAGGGGGGGGGGAAATTGACGACGTCTGGTGACTAAAAAGCAACCATATGACTCTACAGGAAAGTATTCTTCGACACCTAACCTAACGAAATTGAAGATACTGAGGGACAGTGTTTTACTTAGAAATGTCTAAAATAAGAACACTCGAGCGAAGTCCCACTTCAACAATTCAGAATTCACAGCGACTTAAAAACAGGACCATTTTCAAATAATTTACTTCAATTAAAATTCGAATGAATCCAGTAAACTGAACCAAAACGAAAAATTGATAATCGCACTTAAATTCCCGCTACCTATCGAAAAATATAGAACGTACCTGGCCCGATTCCATAGTTGCAATATACGAACATTAACCCCACGTTTGTATGAAACTGAGATTGACTGGATGAAACACAATCCACATTCCTGTGAGAGTGATTCCGACAAAAGCGTTAGTAGTATATAGCGAGCATTTGAGTTCGCATTGACCTCAGAAATTTGCATATGACCTCTGTGACGTCACGCGACAGCCAATCAGAAGCGAGTATTCTGTCAGAAGGGTCAATGTGGGAGGTGGTGGTGGTGGTGGGTGGTGGGTTTAAGATGGCGGCTGGTGGTGGTGGATTTAAGATGGCGGCTGGTGGGTGGTGGGTTTAAGATGGCGGCTGGTGGTGGTGGTGGGTGGTTGGTTTAAGATGGCGGCTGGTGGTGGTGGTGGGTGGTGGGTTTAAGATGGCGGATTGTAGAAAAACGTATAAAAGCAGGCGATTTTTAGGGGTGTATTCATTGCACTACCCTGCGGAGCACTCTGACTACCTGACCTGACCAGCCTGCCTGCCTGCCTGCCTGCCTACCTGCCTGCTTCACCTCTAGCCAGCCAGTCAGCCTGCTTGCCTGCTTGTATGAGCTGTGGACAACCTTTTACTTTTTTTCATTTTACCAGTGCAAATTCACCAGACTATTACACCGTAGCAGTTACTCACCAGCCTGAGCCCACAGTCATGGAGTCATCCCAGCGAGTGAAGCTTCAAAAGTACCGTGTTCGCCTCATTGATGAGATGCAGCATGTGGCCGAATTATGTGATTTGCTTATGGAGGCAAACATACTCCTGAAACACGGTCGCGAAGATATCATGGCTGAGAAAACCACTTCAGCACAAAACAGAACCCTCATCGATGGCCTAGTGCGCCGTGGCCCCTATGCATTTCTAGCCTTCGTGGAGGGGTTGAAGAAGACGGGAAATGAAGAATTAGCAGATCTACTTCAAGCCGACGTTATACAAGATGATGATATCTTAGTCATGGATACCACCGAAGAGCGTACAGCTAGCAAACGTACGCTCCCAGCGTCTGGTGTACCTGCCAAACGCGCTGCACGACCCAAACGGCCCCGACTAACACCTTTAGAAATACCTGAGTCAGTGCTTCAGCCAGTACCCCAGCAAGTGCCTGAGCCTGTGAAACAAGAAGAAGAAGAGGTGCAACTTCCTATGTCTGTGCAGGATATCAATAACATTATCCAGCAGGCCTACCAGGCAGCCCACACGGACATTTGGGAGCTCTCAGCCTATTTAACTGTGAGTGTCAAAGAAGAAGAAGAAGTGCATTTTAACGCATCGGCCTATAACGACAGACCCGCTAGGCATATTGCCTTGACCTTCGACACCTGGCAAAAACTAGAGACCCTTGATTACGCCATCGATGCGGTTATTCGCGACCAGGGGGGTGACGAAGCGAAATTTTATGTGGGTGACGACATCTTTGTCAACTGTGCCTATTTCAACGACCAGCTCCTGGTGCATATCCGCAAATGGAAAATGAGGTTAGATACGCAAGAGCGTGTTCCTTGTCCTCAGGGTGTCACCTTGAAATTAACGGCGTGGCGGAAGTTGCAGAGTCTCACAGCTACAATTCGTCAAGCCCTGGCTTACCAGGTGTCTCACTATATTTATAAGAAGTACATCGACACAGTCCTGGATCTTACCAGACCTCGCATTCGACACTTGCGTATCCAAGCATGTGCAGGCTGTGAGAACAACAGTCCGATAAACATGCATACGTGTGTGGACAATAGTGTACCCTCATACGCGCTGATCACTGAGGCACTACAGGACGTGACCGAGGAGCAAATTGCCCTGGCATTGGAAGCTGCCTGCGCTCCCAGAATTCCACGTGAAGAGATTGCTACCTATATCTACGTGCACCAGGGGCGGAAAGACGATGATGGGTTCAAACAAGTCTTGTTGCATAACTATTGAACAAGTGTGGTGTTGAAAAACATTTACCGTATTCCTACACGTTCATTGAAGCGGCTTGAGAGCGTATAATTGTATTAAAAATTCAATACTCAGAGTTTTTTACTGTTAATTGTATTAAAATTCAATACTCAGAGTTGAAGACGTTCATTCTATTGTCTTGTTGTATAAATATTGAACATTTTCAAGTCTTATTGCATTGGAACATTCAGACATTATCATCTGCCAGTCTTGTTCAAGCTGAAAATACGGCTTCTTTCCTCACGTATTCTTACACTATGTTCATTTTATGTTCATTCTATGTGCATTGAAGTGCCTTCATAACGTATAATTGTATTAAAATTCAATACCCAGAGTTTGGTGAACACGTTCATTCTATTTGTGTTAATAAAAATAGTAGAAAATTAAAAAATGGTTGTTAGTGTTCATTCTTTTTTTTTTTTTTTTTTTTTGCAATTGTATTAAAAAAATTTGTTGCAATTGTATTAAATTTTTTTTTTTCATAGGGGTTGATGGGAGCTGGTGTTATTTTTTTTCATAGGGGTTGATGGGAGCTGGTGTTATTTTTTTTGTGCTTTGAGTTTAGAAGTTTCCTCTTTCGGAAAGATGGGGTGGCTCTAAAAAGAGCCTTTGGAAAAGTGTTACGACACTTGTTTTAGGAGCGGTAAATTCTCTTTACCCCGCCCACTTGCTTCCTACACACGGGACACTTGATCTTTAAATGCTATTCGTCCGTTTCAGCGCAGTGGCACATGTCCCCTATACATGTTAGCGTCACCCAGCATTCTTCACATAGGCATAAATGCCCGCACGGAAATAGGGCGTACAGGCTTTCCTCGTCTGTACACACGCTGCAGCTTGATTTACTTTCTTCCTTATGTAGGTCTTCTTCTTGTTTTGAAATCATAACGTCCATTTGATCCATGTCTTGTCTCATGTGATTAATCTGTTCGTTGAGGCGGGTTACCTCGGCCCAAGAGCATGGTGGTGGTGGTGTTGTTGTTGTTTCGGTAGCCGGCGTTGTTGTTATAATCGGTGTTTGCGTAGCCGTTGTATTTGCTGGGGGTCTGTTACTGTTTAACCAGGGGAGTTCTTCTTCATCAGTAGTTACAGCCTCATCTTCTTCTTCCATTGCCATCCTCGTTATCTCTTCGTCTTGTTCTTGACTTCTCTGTCTTATCAACCGCGCATCTTCTTCCATTGCCAGCCTCCTCAGCTCTTCCAGTTGCTCGTCACTTCGCCGTATCATCGTTTCGTCGGCAATAACACGCTCAAAGCTTGTAATTATTGTCACTCCATCGTTATGTTCGCTACTAGTAATCACCTCTCTGTGTTCTCTAGGTTCTCTAGGATCTCTAGGATCGGTGAATAGCCTTCGTCTTGTACCCATGATTGTAGTTGTGAATAAATGGCAACATACTACGCGTTATTTATAGTCTAGGCTGGTGGTGGTGGTGGTGGGTGGTGGGTTTAAGATGGCGGCTGGTGGTGGTGGTGGGTGGTGGGTTTAAGATGGCGGCTGGTGGTGGTGGTGGGTGGTGGGTTTAAGATGGCGGTCTGTGGGAGTGGGTCCAACATGGTGGTATCTGCTAAAAAAAATTTGTGTTTTATTTTCCCAACTTTAAAACGGGTCTCATTTTTTGCAATAAATGTGAGTTCACTGCAGCATGTTTATCGAAAAGAAAAAACTAGGAAATTTTATCCTTGGGCTACGGTAACTCACTCCCCATTGGACACCCATAGCTGTACTCACATTTTGCCTGCACACTGTATAGTGCTGTGTTACCATAGCCCAAGGATAAAATTTCATAGTTTTCTTTCGATAAACCAGCTACAATTTTCAGGGTGACATTATAAGGCTGTGAGCAACATACTTGACGTATTTTTACCCAGGAAAACCGATTTATTTCCAGTGTACCGGGTTTTCCACACTACCTAACCATAACGTTACGCGTCTAAAAATCGATAAAATCATTAAAATAGTGGCTTAGTCTACCGCTACCCTTCTAAATTTTTAAATGCTACAGCATCAGTTGCCCCAGTTCAACTTGAAATAAAATTTATACGTGCACTCGCATTTATTGCAAAATCACACCGGTTTAAAATTGCAAAAGAAACACAAAAATATTTCTCCAGCGTAAGTGAGCACAAAAAAATATAAAAATTACGCTCACGTCCGCGCGTTACACTATAAATAGCGCGCAGTATTTACTGATCCACATTCACAATTATGCCAGTGTCTACTAGTCGTGCGAATTCACCAGCCTATTACGTGGTATTTGATGAGCCTCAGTCCAGTCATGGAGTCATCCCTGTTGGCTGAAATCATGGATATTGACATACCAGACTTGATGACAAATCATGATGATGATGATGAACTACAACTGCTCGGAGCCATCGATATGGTGCATGACGAGCCATGGATCGATGCTATTATAGGAGACTTATTTAAAGACGAACCCCAGGACCACCCTAATCAAGACCCCCAGGAGCGACACCGGATCTTAGTGACCCTCCCCCAGGAGCGACACCGGATCTTAGTCACCCACCAGCAGCGACACCGGATCTTACCACAGTCGAATACCAACGTTTTGACGACATGGACCGAGTGCTACAAGATATGTTGAAACAACAAAGCCTCCAAGCTAAAGGAGAAGGACAACAAGAGGGAGAACAACAAGCAGGAGAAACGGAAGAAGAAACAGAAGAAGAAACAGAAACAGAAACAGAAGAAGAAGGACAAGAAGGAGAAGAAGGCAAAGGACAAGCAAAAGAGGACAAGAGGAAAAACTCAAGAAAAAACAGAAAAGACTCAAGAAAAAACAGAAAAGACTCAAGAAAACACAGAAAAGACGGAAGAAGCAATAGAAATAGAAAAGACGCAAGAAAAAACAGAATAAGAGAGAACACAAGAAAAATAAGCAAAAAAGAAAACGAAGACGTCATCCACTACGCTTCCGCAATAACAACAACAACAACACTGGCATTCAACACAGAATGCCAAGCAGCATCCTATTTACGCTGCGTGAAATGCTGTAACCACTTTGCCAAATACGCTATTTTTCCCTGTGGACATCAAGCCTTGTGTGTAGCTTGTATGCATCAACATGCCCAATTACCACAGTGTCCGGACGATTACAAACCCCTAGTGTGTGAATTCATAACCTTGATATGCCCAGTGTGTACTGTGAGAAGACAACGCCACCTGGCCCCAACGATGTAATGTCTTACATCTTCCAAAGGCTCTTTTTAGAGCCCCCTCATCTTTCCGAAAGGGAAAACTTCTAAACTGAAAAGCACAAAATAAAAAAATAACACCAACTCCCACACATATAAAAACACCTCCCCTCCCCCTCTCCCTCTTTCTAGTCCAAGCCCCTGTGCTGGTTCAGTAATTTCAGTCCGTTATGATTCGGGCTGTAATGTTATTCCTTTTACCGATGTGTAAAAGTAGTAATATGTCGCACAGGGTCGTCAACGACAGTGACAAATATCTGCAATCATGCAAAAACACCTCCCCTCCCCCTCTTTCTAGTCCAAGCCCCTGTGCTGGTTCAATAATTTCAGTCCGTTATGATTCGGGCTGTAATGTTATTCCTTTTACCGATGTGTAAAAGTAGTAATATGTCGCACAGGGTCGTCAACGACAGTGACAAATATCTGCAATCATGCAAAAACACCCACCCTCCCCCTCTTTCTAGTCCAAGCCCCTGTGCTGGTTCAATAATTTCAGTCCGTTATGATTCGGGCTGTAATGTTATTCCTTTTACCGATGTGTAAAAGTAGTAACATGTCGCACAGGGTCGCCAACGACAAAAACAACCCCCTCCCCCTCTTTCTAGTCCAAGCCCCTGTGCTGGTTCAATAATTTCAGTCCGTTATGATTCGGGCTGTAATGTTATTCCTTTTACCGATGTGTAAAAGTAGTAATATGTCGCACAGGGTCGTCAACGACAGTGACAAATATCTGCAATCATGCAAAAACACCCCTCCCCCTCTTTCTAGTCCAAGCCCCTGTGCTGGTTCAATAATTTCAGTCCGTTATGATTCGGGCTGTAATGTTATTCCTTTTACCGATGTGCAAAAGTAGTAACATGTCGCACAGGGTCGCCAACGACAAAAACAATCCCCTCCCCGTCTTTCTAGTCCAAGCCCCTGTGCTGGTTCAATAATTTCAGTCCGTTATGATTCGGGCTGTAATGTTAATCACTGAGAGAGAGAGACAAAAAAAACCTATGTGTTTGTAAGTAAGAGATTGGTCCTGAAAAGAACCGTTAATCGGGCAGGGATTGTTTTTTGGTGTTGCAGTTTGCTAATACTATAGAATAAAGAGGGGATCATGTAGGACCTGTGATTTGAATTTGTGCCAAGTTAGAAGCTCTCTTTCGATAGCAATGGTTGGCCCTGAAAAGGGCCGTTGGAGTTCAATTTGTTCACCCTGTTTTCTTCAGGGGGGAGTTTTCTTGTCTACTCCCTTACATGTTGCTCACGGAGAAATAGCTGTATGGCCTCAGTTGGTACCTGTGTTGGCCCTCTTCGTGGTCAGTAATCGGGAGGTCTTCCAGGAAATTGGCGGGTGCTATTTCTGCTATATCCACATATTCCGGCTGGACTGGCGGCTCTTGTTGTTGTTGACGAGGGGAAGGAGGAGGGGGAGGGTGCATTTCCTCCATGGTTCTTTGTAGTAATACCAACCACCCCTCTTCGCTGATGGTTCTGGATGAGTTGATCAGCTCCCGCAGATTCTGGGCTGTTCTCCCCGATACGTCCTTGTTTTGTAGCCGGTTACACCACCCCGTAAATTCTGTAAACCAAAAATCCTTGATAGCTGATATCATCGCCTTCTTCTGCCGTCGTGTTATTTCCTGTCGTATTTCGCCCATTCGCCCGGAGGCCTTGGTAGTAGACATTTTGGCTGCTACACGGCGGTTGTTCATTTTTTCTACAATATGGTGATATACGTGTTTCTCAGGTCTGTGAAAAGGTTTTGGAGTGCCCCGCATCACGCTCCCGCTGGCTTTATACTCTCATACAGGCCATTTTCAATCTCGCTCATTGGTTCTTTTTTAGGCCTAGCAGATTGGCTCTTTTATAGCCATTTCATTGGCTCTTTTATAGCCATTTCATTGGCCAATAGTGGGCTAGACCACCCTTGCTGGGTTAACGCCAGAATCCCGGCATTTTGCACGAAATTCGTCGAGTGGAAAATTTCCATGTTAAATGAATGCGTATATTAATAACATCATAGTCGATGTACACGTGGCTGATGGGTGTCTAGATTCCACGTGCCACCACCATCCTTCCTGGGTTAATTTACAACCCACCTATTTTGCACGAAAATTCACAATTCCGAGGTTAAATCATTGCACATAACATTACAGTCCGAATCATAAGTAAAAAATTCTTCAATCGGACTAGTCAATCGATGAAAAAATAGCCTCCGCTTCAGCGTGGGGAGTTGCGAATGATTTTGGTGCGCTGTGGATGACGCCATCTAGCGGCCGTTACAGGCACTGAGAATGGAATTTCTATCGGCTTGAGGGGTCATCTGCTAATAACCTATAGGCCGGTGAAGCCCTGGAGACGATTTCAATGTTGCCTTCTCCCCGCCCTGTGAGCGAATTCTTAATTGGTACAGTCCAGGCACAAATGACACGCAGATGTAGCGTCGCAAATGTTCTGAAGTATATTTATCTTGGAGCGAGCCTACAAAATTGCATTGTAATCTCAATTTAATTATTTTCTAGAACAGGGTACGGGTACGATACGATACGATACGATACGAATTTTATTACGATGAAATAACGGACTGAAATTATTGAACCAGCACAGGGGCTTGGACTAGAAAGAGGGGGAGGGGAGAGGTGTTTTTGCATGATTGCAGATATTTGTCACTGTCGTTGGCGACCCTGTGCGACATGTTACTACTTTTACACATCGGTAAAAGGAATAACATTACAGCCCGAATAGGGGTTTTTTTTTTTTTTTTTTACTCACGAGTCATTAGCAAGAATCGATATATACACATTTGCCTGGTCGGTGTTTTGTCATTCACCACTATGGCAGCGCACGGAACGGAGCTTGCCTTCTTCCAACTCACGCCTGACGTCATCCTCATCGTCTATGACCATCAACTGCAGCTCATCGAAGAACATCCCCGAGAGGTGAAGCTATGTTTAAGCCTAGCAGGATGGACTCTATTGACACGGTTGTTACAGGGAAAAGAGCCCGAAGTCGATTTCATGCACGTGGGAGTCGGTGTCTACCTACGAAGTGGTAGAGATGATTCTTTTTTTCCCCGGTTAGAACAGTGTGGTGGTGCCTGTATCCTACTCCGGCCGGCATTATGGCAGGCGCTGAAAGCTATTATCACCGACGTCCACGACGTACTCTACCCTCAGGCGAACTCTGTAGCCACCCGCACTCTTACACCGGACTGCACCCTATTGTTGTATCCCCAACGCGTGGAGCTCATCGATGACGATAGTAGATGTTGGTGTACGTCTGAACCAGCGCGTGTCTCTTTATCCCCGGAAGGCTGGATTACCTTGAAACGCGTGTTATGCGGTAACCTCGACGGTGATAGCATTCACCTGTGTGACGACGTCTACATTTTCCGCGGTCCCTATTTTGCTCGACTCCTTTGTCTCAAGCGAGGTGGTTTTACTCTGGACCCCGATCTATGGACGGCTTTGCAACAAGTAGTCCCCATGGTCGATGAAGTACTCTCTCCACAGGATCCCCTCACAGAATAGTACGACTCATATCTGTACCCCTTACCTGACACTATAAATACCAGGGGTGATACAGAGTGTGTGTCATTCACCGTTCGACATTTGGAGCAAGCATGTCATCCGACCTACGAGCCATCCTGCCCCTTACACCCCAGGTGGGGTTACACGTCTATGAAGATAAAGTCACCCTGGTGGAAGACTGTGGAGCTATTTGCTGGGCGCCCGCTGAGACCGTATCGAATACGGTGACGCTACAGCGTGACGGCTGGACTAAATTTAAACGGGTGTTGAGCGATGAGCTCGACGGACACCTCATCCACATAAACAATGCCATCTACGTATACCGTGGGCCTTTCTGCGCACGCCTGGGCCGCTACCAAGACCCTACGCGAAGCTTCACCCTAGACCCCCATCTGTGGTCAGCCTTGGAGAAAGTAGTGCCTATTGTGGACCAGCTGTTTACACCGGACGAGCGATCATCAGACGAGTTGGCGTGGGCTCGTGCTATGGAGGACGCGCTGGCTGAACCCCATGAAAAACTACATGAACCCGATACAGCCGGGGAACACGAAAGTACTATATCTATAGGGTGCACAGAGGCTAGAGTGTCAGTGTCACCTGATGAAGCGAACACACCGGACGGGGACCCACAGGCACCCCGATGAGGGGTAGGAAGACCGTGATGAGGGGGTCCCGAAAGGGAAAAAAGGGGTCAGCATCTACAGTGAACAAGGTGTTAACCGATTTGTATTACAACCCTACCAGTCCAGCCGCGTATAGCGCTGTGGGAGCGCTCGCTCGAGCTGCCCATTCCCAAGGCATCAGTCGAACTGAAGTTCGAGACTGGTTAAAAACCCCAAGACACTTATAGTTTACATCGAGCAGCCCGACGACATTTTCGCCGTAACCGAGTCATCGTAGGAGGCATAGACGC
>JAVTVY010003611.1:0-38789 GCA_036873755.1 Hanleya hanleyi
GGGGGGGATCTCTTCGCCTAATCATTTCACAGACACTGCCAATCCATTAAATTGTGTTCTGTATTAAAAAAGCCGGAACACTACAGAAATACATATTATTACTATCCTAGCGAGCCAGAGTATTGATCGATCTGTTAGGATCGATACAATGGCTTGGTTAGTTACCAATAGCAGTTCTGAATATAAATAGATCAAGGGATTTCCTCTGAATCAACCCAGTCAGTGAACGCGGTAAGCTAATTGATTAGGCCAATCCGCTGCGATGTATGACATGTGACAGGTTTGAATTTCATCGCGGGCAAAACTGCTTTGATGTCAAGCTGAAATCGACATCGGAAATCAAAGTAAAAACCACAGGCTTGTGATACCTACATGCTAATTCAAAACAAGTGCGGGGGAGAAATGTAAGAGATTGTATAATGGAGGCATCGACTCAAGAACTCATTCGAATCACCAAAAATGTGCAGGTAAACCCTCTGCGAGGATTTAGGATTTACCTGGACTCGTGACGATGATTATTACACGTACACGTATGTCTGAGTCATATACCGTAATTTTGCAAAGCCTGTTTTCCGAAATTTCTGAAGACCTGATGAAGATAAAAAAAATTCAGCCAACCAACCGAAATTACCTTCCTATCAATTATATTCCCAAAACACATGATACAGCTGCATTCACATTTGAATGTCATGACCATGAACCAGGTGATTGCGCTGTCACTTGAAATGGCGTTAGAAATTGTTGACAATACACACCTATTACACCGCGGACTAGGGCATTTCTACTACGTATTCTTCATCAAATTGTGACGCTATTTGTTCGTTCCATGACACTAAATTGGAGGTGGACACATGGGTTATGAACACACAAATACCCTGTGCAACCATTACCTTTGACCTGAAATGCTGAAATATTTATATAAATGCTTAAATCTTGTGATGCATTTCCGGTGACTAAAGTGTCCGGCTCTTATCTTCTATAGATTTGTTGTGTTGCTTTTACCACCTTACTCAGTTACCAGTAGCCGAGACGATTTGCCGTTTATTCATTCCTCAGTCACATTCATATTCACATTATTCAGAATATGTAGAATATGATGTACGAGATTTCTTCATGTTTTGTTCTACTGTACTCGAAGAAAATCCTTCAATCCCCTTACTCCTATGAAGTAGGCTCTCGTTTGCAAATTGTCCGGTAATGAGTGAGTGAGTGAGTGAGGCAGTCCGTCAGTCCATCCGAACCCTTTCTCCGGCCAAATAAGGAGAACCGTTGACATTATAACCTTGATTTTTGGCATGAACGTGCATTACGGGAATGTTACCAGCAAGTTCAGAGCTGACCTACTTCTGATGAAAATTCGACCTACTTAGCTGACCTATAACCTCGAAATTGGCAAAAACATGTCCTAATGCCTCCTAAGACCATGGAAATGCGCTTAATTAGGTCAATGCCAGTGTGACCAGACCTAATTGGATCAAGGTCAATGTGACCTACTTTCTGGCCCAATTTCTGACCTAATTAGGTGACCTAGAAACCTCGAAATAAGGTGACCTAGAAACCTCGAAATTGGCAAAAACATGTCCTAATGTCTCCTAAGACCATGGAAATGCGCTTAATTAGGTCAATGTGAGTGTGACCTGACCCAATTGGGGCAAGGTCAATGTGACCTACTTTCTGGCCTAATTAGGTGACCTAGAAACCTCGAAATTGGCAAAAACATGGTCCAATGCCTCCAACGACCATGGAAATGGTCAGTCTTAGGTCAAGGTACACACTTAATCATATCAAACCCTACTTCTTAGGTCCTGTGACGTTAGTCACACTACTCATGTCCACAATAAACGCGCCATCATCAAATAATAGGACGTGGGTGGGAGAGTCAAGTAATAACGTTCTTGTCCTTTCGTTTCCTTCAATAACAATGCCATGCAAACAGATCTCGGCTGCAGAATATATACGGCCTAAGGTATCAATAAAAGAAGACTTACAAAGGTCTAGTCTCGATCGTTAAAGTTATTAGAGCCAATACAAAGCATCGTCAGAGCCGTAAATTGTTTATATATCGTCCATTTGCGATGTTTTGACCCAACAGGTATATAAAAATAACTAATAATTCTCTGTATGCCTGATTAATGCTTCGTCTCTCGTGAATGATGCATGCAAGTACATGATAAATAGCCTCGGTTTAGTCTTCCCGTCTCGTGAATCATCTGACAAAGGCGAGATATTGCCCCATTTGCCAAGGAACTGTGCTTCCTATAACATTAGGCTCAAAGGAAAAATACCATTTGAAGTCCATTGTAACATATTGTAGGATTACAAGACTCACGCGAGTATGTCTCAGATATAATAATTGCCAACGGGTGGTGAGAAGATGAGAACCTAGCCATCAGCCCGACTGATCTCTGAATTTTACGGTGTATCGTATCTAAGCTCATCTGATTACATCATGTCCATTTGTACGCCTTTCTACAAGGCCTTTTCCTCACAACTCGAAATGTCCATTTCCCATAGCGAGCCAATCGCAACCACAAAGCGCGAAATCTGTCATTTGATGTAAACAGGAAAACCAGTCAATCAAGAGCGCTGTCTTAGAACACGTTTCAAATCGATGGTCACCCATCCAAGTAAAAATGAAGGTTATTGGAGAATGGTCTCATGTATATTCATAAAGCTATGAAGAAAGCAGTGGCGTGGGCTCGGGGTATGATAGTCTGTGGGCTTATGTAAAAAAAGCTAAATTTTGGGTAGATTCTTGGCACCAATGTTTAAACACACCTAGAAACATCACTGATTAAGAAAAAAATGGGTGCCAGTTTTTGCATTAACATTTAGGGCCTCCATTTTGAATTTCAAAATGGCCGCCTTATTTTAGCCGATCTGTATGATTTTGTGAGATCTGGCGTAAGCCAGAGGCTCTTTAGAATGCTGTAGGGAAATGGACAAAAGTGCAAACCGACTCACGGGATAGCCTTACGCTGCATGAAAGTAGTTCCACAGGGATCCTTAGTGGTTGAAAGGCTTTTGAATGTCTATATTTAGTCACTTGGCATATATTTGATCCCTTATCTGCATTAAATATTACTCTGTTCATTGTTTTCCCACAAAATATGAGATTAATACGCTCTAAAGTATGACAGACTGGTATCGTCACTTTACCAAAGCTTGGAAAATTATACAGTTTAGCAGGTTAGGTGTATATGTGAGAGATGCTCTACCATAGCAGCCAACCTGACCACCATTGTCTCATTATCACCTTTGCAGGCCACTGTTTGCTTTTTTCACAAAAGCAAGCTGTAACATATCTTATAATCTTTTCCTATCTTGTGCCCCGCCAGTCAACCTGTGGGATATCCAGAAAGTGTAATACATGTCTTGTCTTATCCTAACTTGTGACATAACCATCATCAACCTTGATGTCCAGCCCTTCTCACTCATAACACTAAATCAATCTCTATTCACCCCTAGGTACATGTATGTTCTGTACAAACTGACCTTAATTCCCTGTGGGTATTTAGGCCTAGACTTCATTCCACTGGCCCCTTTTTTCATCGAATTCTCAACAGGTCAGTTTGCCGTTTCAACGCAACACCAACAATACCAGGTTAAAGAAGGTAGCATATTGCTTTCTTTGTGCTGGTTAAATTAACATGATGGTCATGGTGTTCATCTGGAATCCTGAACTGACGTATTGGAGGAATTTGTATCAAGATAAAGAGCACAATTCAGCTATTTTGGTTGAGTCAAGGTTGGATGAGCACCTACTGTAGTGTCTAATTGGACGGAAATTAATTGGGTAACACATGGTTAGCGTAACGTGTGCAACTACCTTTCATTGTTCCCACAGATCAATTGCACATAAACTACGATAAAAGTAACTCCGAAAATGGAAGTCATTGTGATATAATATTCTAAATTTCGGCTTCCATTTTCGGAGTTACTTTTATCCTAGGACTGCCTTTCTATGGTATGTTTAACTTCATTATGTCCGTACCTTTTAAGAAGGGCCATTCGCGCCATAAATCCAAACGTTTAATAAATTTAAACGTTTAACTTGCACCAACCAATCAGATGTCATGAATTGACATTTGGAACTCTCTGCATGTAGATGCAGAGGGACACCCCACACGGTCCATTTAGACCACGGATGGTCCATCTCTACCCCAAAAACCTTCCTCCGCATCCTCAAAATGCCTACTTTGTCTACTACTCCTACTGATGACGTCACCAATGACATCACAGATCATGTGGAGATCCCTCAAGCCGTGGTCTACATAACGAGGGCTTCACTTTGACACCTGACCCGACGCATTCGAACCAAGAATGGTCCCTCAATCGCTCAAGCACACCCTCACGCACCCCAAAACGCCCGCTTTCGCTACTACTGCTACTTTTGTATGTATGGTCCCTGTGTGATGTCATACCCAACAAATAGTGATATTATCTTGTAAATATTCGATGCAGCAACCAATGCTGAATAATATGTGGCCAACATTATAAAGATTGGATAATAATTATGGAAGATAAGACTATTCTTGTAACCCTACCCCCTATTGTCACAAAAATTGTACTTATTAACACAGGAGTAATTTCAAAGTGATTAAAAGGGTAGTGAGTCCAAGTTTATCGACTGTTAACAAATTGTTTCTTATTTGACATGTCCTAAAGCACATAAAAAACATAGTTTCGGTCTGTAGTGGGCGGGGGGGGGGGGTGGTGCAAGGTGAGCCCCAGTAGCTCACGGTCTACTGGTATATGACAAATATTTTCTGCTCACAGTATGTAATAATGCATATCCAATGTGAACCAAATAAATTCCATGAAAATTAGAGCTGAGCTAGTTCACCAGGGCGTTGAAGCGTTAAGCTGGGCGTTGACGGGCGTTGAGACGGGCGTTAAGGCGTAACGACGGGCTTTGACGGGCGTCGCTGCATTTCGATGAATTGATGTCAATTCCATGGAAATCAGAGCTTCTGAGCTAATTCACCAGGGCGTTGAAGCGTTAAGCTAAGCGTTGACGGGCGTTACTGTCTATAAAAGCGAGCGTATTTCCAAAAACACGCACAGTCGACGTTCAACCGTCAACATGACTTATACTTGCTCTGAGTGCGAACGCACGTTCACCAGACATTACGATATGATGCGACACCAGAACAATATACATGGGATTGAAGACTCCGAGGAGTCCGTTGAGGGGGATGCTGATACAGAGACTGCTGAGAGTGTATCGACTGATACTGAAACAGAGATTGCTGAGAGTCTATCTAGTGATACGGAGAGCTTGACCTCAGATAGTCAGCATACGTCCGTGGAAAGTGAGGCAGAACCTACCTTCTGGGATCGTATTGTGACAGCAGCTATCAATACTTACGCTGCAGCGATCGAGGACGCCGGAGAGGATAATTTACAACAGACGTACACCCAAATGCGCCCCCGCATCAGGAAAACAGCCATGGCGATCTATGAACAGTATACCTTACTACCGCTTGAAATGAAAGGCGACCCCACGCACAGGTCCATCATGAAGGCCAAGCGTCACTTGGAAGAGGCTATGGGGCTACCACCCACCGTGGCCCTGGAAAATGCGATCAGAATGCGCAAACAACTGTTTCAGGACATGCTGCCCGAAGAATATCCAGGCCTGTCCGACGATGATTAGAATAAACTGTTCAGAGCGAACATGGCTGAAGATGGAACTTGCTGAAATGGCGACTTCTGATTGGACAAGACTACATCTAACGGACAGGAACGAATATGATAGATGCAAATGGTGGCCTCTGATTGGGCAAGAGCCTTTTGGAGTTGTAAACATACCCAACGCGGCTCCCCCAGCGTGGGTATGATGTAACATTGGGGAAAATAAACTACATGAAAAAACTTCTTGTTGTCGTTGTTCTCTCATGTGTCATCCTTGTTTTTGTTGTTGTTGTTCTCTCTCCGGTCTATATCATGGCGTCAAGGCGTTATGTTAGAGCGTTAAGGCATAACTACAAGCGTTGACGGGCGTCACTGCATTTCGAAGAATTAGTGACAATTACATGGAATATCTAGAAAATCAGAATTTCTGAGCTATTTCACCAGGGCGTTGAAGCGTTAAGCTTGGCGTTGGCGGGCGTTGCTACAATATGACACCTCATACGACGCATTCGGACCAAGGATGGTCCTTCTCTACACCAAATACCTTCCTTTCACTGCCCCAAAATGTCCACTTTGGCTACTACTCGTACTGATGACGTCACCAATGACGTCACAGATGACGTGAACATCCCTCAAATTGGGGTCTACACCCCAAGAGCTACAAAATGACACCTCACACGACGCATTCGGACCAAGGATGGTCCCTCTCTACACCAAATACCTTCCTTCACTGCCCCAAAATGGCCACTTTACTTACTACAACCAACTGCGCATGCGCAGATTGACGCGACTTGCATTGAAAACACACCATTCTGACTCTAACCCACACAAGCTTCACTTTGACACCTTCCACGACCCATTCGGACCCATAGCGGTCATCTCTACCCCAAACACACACCCACATACCCCCCAAAATGCCTGCTTTCTATACTACGGCCAGACTGCGCATGCGCAGAATGACCATATTTCTACCCCACATCCACGCCACCAGATGCTCCATTACATAGGCTTCACATGGATACCTCACACGACCCATTCGAACCGTGAAAAGCCCATCTCTAACCCAAACACACCCACACACACCCCCAAAAATGCCTGCTTTCTATACTACGGCCAGGCTGCGTATGCGCCGATTATTGACAACGTACGAATTATTAGTGTAGTCAAGTGCTCCTGCATGAGAGCTTCAAAATAAGGCCTCATACGACACCATTGGACCACCAGGGACTCACCTAGACTCCAACACGTCCACCCAGTATGGATTTATACATACATTGGGCTTATACCCCAGTATATGGGTCTATATGGGGCTATAGACAGACCTCAAACTTTTTTCAAAAATTTCACCGTTTCGTGCCGGGACACTTCCTATCATGTTTGTCTTGACGAGACAAAACAAATCAAAACAACCATACCGCAAATGTCTAGAAGTACGTTTCCCAGTGGGACAAACATTGGTCCTATACCCCTAGTATGGGACTATATGGGTCTATATGGGGCTATGTAAACAAATCCTGAAATCTGGTGACCATCTTGGATTTTTGCTAATTTAGAGTATTTATAGTGTTCTTATTTTGTTTCCAATGAATGGTCGGCCCCTTTATAAGAGTTTAGATAAAATGAAACAAATATTGGATGACATTTGAATGAATAATTGGCAATTATGTTTAAAAAATGATTTTCGATGATGGCCATTTTGAAATTCAAAATGGAGGTCCCAAATGTTAATGCAAAAACTGGCACCCATTCTTTTCTTAATCGGCGAACTTTCTAGATGTGTTTAGACATGAGTGCCAAGAATCTACCCGAAAAAATGACAAATCTGGAAAATATTACGTAAGCCCATAGACTAGGATGCTGATACAGAGACTGCTGAGAGTGTATCGACTGATACCGAAACAGAGATTGCTGAGAGTCTATCTAGTGATACGGAGAGCTTGACCTCAGATAGTCAGCATACGTCCGTGGAAAGTGAGGCAGAACCTACCTTCTGGGATCGTATTGTGACAGCAGCTATCAATACTTACGCTGCAGCGATCGAGGACGCCGGAGAGGATAATTTACAACAGACGTACACCCAAATGCGCCCCCGCATCAGGAAAACAGCCATGGCGATCTATGAACAGTATACCTTACTACCGCTTGAAATGAAAGGCGACCCCACGCACAGGTCCATCATGAAGGCCAAGCGTCACTTGGAAGAGGCTATGGCGCTACCACCCACCGTGGCCCTGGAAAATGCGATCAGAATGCGCAAACAACTGTTTCAGGACATGCTGCTCGAAGAATATCCAGGCCTGTCCGACGATGATTAGAATAAACGGTTCAGAGCGAACATGGCCGAAGATGGAACTTGCTGAAATGGCGACTTCTGATTGGACAAGACTACATCTAACGGACAGGAACGAATATGATAGATGCAAATGGTGGCCTCTGATTGGGCAAGAGCCTTTTGGAGTTGTAAACATACCCAACGCGGCTCCCCCAGCGTGGGTATGATGTAACATTGGGGAAAATAAACTACCGGTACATGAAAAAACTTCTTGTTGTCGTTGTTCTCTCATGTGTCATCCTTGTTTTTGTTGTTGTTGTTCTCTCTCCGGTCTATATCATGGCGTCAAGGCGTTATGTTAGAGCGTTAAGGCATAACTACAAGCGTTGACGGGCGTCACTGCATTTCGAAGAATTAGTGACAATTACATGGAATATCTAGAAAATCAGAATTTCTGAGCTATTTCACCAGGGCGTTGAAGCGTTAAGCTTGGCGTTGGCGGGCGTTGCTACAATATGACACCTCATACGACGCATTCGGACCAAGGATGGTCCCTCTCTACACCAAATACCTTCCTTTCACTGCCCCAAAATGTCCACTTTGGCTACTACTCGTACTGATGACGTCACCAATGACGTCACAGATGACGTGAACATCCCTCAAGTTGGGGTCTACACCCCAAGAGCTACAAAATGACACCTCACACGACGCATTCGGACCAAGGATGGTCCCTCTCTACACCAAATACCTTCCTTGACTGCCCCAAAATGGCCACTTTACTTACTACAACCAACTGCGCATGCGCAGATTGACGCGACTTGCATTTGAAAACACACCATTCTGACTCTAACCCACACAAGCTTCACTTTGACACCTTCCACGACCCATTCGGACCCATAGCGGTCATCTCTACCCCAAACACACACCCACATACCCCCCCAAAATGCCTGCTTTCTATACTACGGCCAGACTGCGCATGCGCAGAATGACCATATTTCTACCTCACATCCACGCAACCAGATGCTCCATTACATAGGCTTCACATGGATACCTCACACGACCCATTCGAACCGTGAATAGTCCATCTCTAACCCAAACACACCCACACACACCCCCAAAAATGCCTGCTTTCTATACTACGGCCAGGCTGCGCATGCGCCGATTATTGACAACGTACGAATTATTAGTGTAGTCAAGTGCTCCTGCATGAGAGCTTCAAAATAAGACCTCATACGACACCATTGGACCACCAGGGACTCACCTAGACTCCAACACGTCCACCCAGTATGGATTTATACATACATTGGGCTTATACCCCAGTATATGGGTCTATATGGGGCTATAGACAGACCTCAAACTTTTTTCAAAAATTTCACCGTTTCGTGCCGGGACACTTCCTATCATGTTTGTCTTGACGAGACAAAACAAATCAAAACAACCATACCGCAAATGTCTAGAAGTACGTTTCCCAGTGGGACAAACATTGGTCCTATACCCCTAGTATGGGATTATATGGGTCTATATGGGGCTACGTAAACAAATCCTGAAATCTGGTGACCATCTTGGATTTTTGCTAATTTAGAGTATTTATAGTGTTCTTATTTTGTTTCCAATGAATGGTTGGCCCCTTTATAAGAGTTTAGATAAAATGAAACAAATATTGGATGACATTTGAATGAATAATTGGCAATTATGTTTAAAAAATGATTTTCGATGATGGCCATTTTGAAATTCAAAATGGAGGTCCCAAATGTTAATGCAAAAACTGGCACCCATTCTTTTCTTAATCAGCGAACTTTCTAGATGTGTTTAGACATGAGTGCCAAGAATCTACCCGAAAAAATGACAAATCTGGAAAATATTACGTAAGCCCATAGACTAGGATGCTGATACAGAGACTGCTGAGAGTGTATCGACTGATACCGAAACAGAGATTGCTGAGAGTCTATCTAGTGATACGGAGAGCTTGACCTCAGATAGTCAGCATACGTCCGTGGAAAGTGAGGCAGAACCTACCTTCTGGGATCGTATTGTGACAGCAGCTATCAATACTTACGCTGCAGCGATCGAGGACGCCGGAGAGGATAATTTACAACAGACGTACACCCAAATGCGCCCCCGCATCAGGAAAACAGCCATGGCGATCTATGAACAGTATACCTTACTACCGCTTGAAATGAAAGGCGACCCCACGCACAGGTCCATCATGAAGGCCAAGCGTCACTTGGAAGAGGCTATGGGGCTACCACCCACCGTGGCCCTGGAAAATGCGATCAGAATGCGCAAACAACTGTTTCAGGACATGCTGCCCGAAGAATATCCAGGCCTGTCCGACGATGATTAGAATAAACGGTTCAGAGCGAACATGGCCGAAGATGGAACTTGCTGAAATGGCGACTTCTGATTGGACAAGACTACATCTAACGGACAGGAACGAATATGATAGATGCAAATGGTGGCCTCTGATTGGGCAAGAGTCTTTTTGAGTTGTAAACATACCCAACGCGGCTCCCCCAGCGTGGGTATGATGTAACATTGGGGAAAATAAACTATATGAAAAAACTTCTTGTTGTCGTTGTTCTCTCATGTGTCATCCTTGTTTTTGTTGTTGTTGTTCTCTCTCCGGTCTATATCATGGCGTCAAGGCGTTATGTTAGAGCGTTAAGGCATAACTACAAGCGTTGACGGGCGTCACTGCATTTCGAAGAATTAGTGACAATTACATGGAATATCTAGAAAATCAGAATTTCTGAGCTATTTCACCAGGGCGTTGAAGCGTTAAGCTTGGCGTTGGCGGGCGTTGCTACAATATGACACCTCATACGACGCATTCGGACCAAGGATGGTCCCTCTCTACACCAAATACCTTCCTTTCACTGCCCCAAAATGTCCACTTTGGCCACTACTCGTACTGATGACGTCACCAATGACGTCACAGATGACGTGAACATCCCTCAAATTGGGGTCTACACCCCAAGAGCTACAAAATGACACCTCACACGACGCATTCGGACCAAGGATGGTCCCTCTCTACACCAAATACCTTCCTTCACTGCCCCAAAATGGCCACTTTACTTACTACAACCAAATGCGCATGCGCAGATTGACGCGACTTGCATTTGAAAACACACCATTCTGACTCTAACCCACACAAGCTTCACTTTGACACCTTCCACGACCCATTCGGACCCATAGCGGTCATCTCTACCCCAAACACACACCCACATACCCCCCCAAAATGCCTGCTTTCTATACTACGGCCAGACTGCGCATGCGCAGAATGACCATATTTCTACCCCACATCCACGCAACCAGATGCTCCATTACATAGGCTTCACATGGATACCTCACACGACCCATTCGAACCGTGAATAGTCCATCTCTAACCCAAACACACCCACACACACCCCCAAAAATGCCTGCTTTCTATACTACGGCCAGGCTGCGCATGCGCCGATTATTGACAACGTACGAATTATTAGTGTAGTCAAGTGCTCCTGCATGAGAGCTTCAAAATAAGACCTCATACGACACCATTGGACCACCAGGGACTCGCCTAGACTCTAACACGTCCACCCAGTATGGATTTATACATACATTGGGCTTATACCCCAGTATATGGGTCTATATGGGGCTATAGACAGACCTCAAACTTTTTTCAAAAATTTCACCGTTTCGTGCCGGGACACTTCCTATCATGTTTGTCTTGACGAGGCAAAACAAATCAAAACAACCATACCGCAAATGTCTAGAAGTACGTTTCCCAGTGGGACAAACTTTGGTCCTTTACCCCTAGTATGGGACTATATGGGTCTATATGGGGCTACGTAAACAAATCCTGAAATTTGGTGACCATCTTGGATTTTTGCTAATTTAGAGTATTTATAGTGTTCTTATTTTGTTTCCAATGAATGGTTGGCCCCTTTATAAGAGTTTAGATAAAATGAAACAAATATTGGATGACATTTGAATGAATAATTAGCAATTATGTTTAAAAAATGATTTTCGATGATGGCCATTTTGGAGGTCCCAAATGTTAATGCAAAAACTGGCACCCATTCTTTTCTTGATCAGCGAACTTTCTAGATGTGTTTAGACATGAGTGCCAAGAATCTACCCGAAAAAATGACAAATCTGGAAAATATTACGTAAGCCCATAGACTAGGATGCTGATACAGAGACTGCTGAGAGTGTATCGACTGATACCGAAACAGAGATTGCTGAGAGTCTATCTAGTGATACGGAGAGCTTGACCTCAGATAGTCAGCATACGTCCGTGGAAAGTGAGGCAGAACCTACCTTCTGGGATCGTATTGTGACAGCAGCTATCAATACTTACGCTGCAGCGATCGAGGACGCCGGAGAGGATAATTTACAACAGACGTACACCCAAATGCGCCCCGCATCAGGAAAACAGCCATGGCGATCTATGAACAGTATACCTTACTACCGCTTGAAATGAAAGGCGACCCCACGCACAGGTCCATCATGAAGGCCAAGCGTCACTTGGAAGAGGCTATGGGGCTACCACCCACCGTGGCCCTGGAAAATGCGATCAGAATGCGCAAACAACTGTTTCAGGACATGCTGCCCGAAGAATATCCAGGCCTGTCCGACGATGATTAGAATAAACGGTTCAGAGCGAACATGGCCGAAGATGGAACTTGCTGAAATGGCGACTTCTGATTGGACAAGACTACATCTAACGGACAGGAACGAATATGATAGATGCAAATGGTGGCCTCTGATTGGGCAAGAGTCTTTTTGAGTTGTAAACATACCCAACGCGGCTCCCCCAGCGTGGGTATGATGTAACATTGGGGAAAATAAACTATATGAAAAAACTTCTTGTTGTTGTTGTTCTCTCATGTGTCATCCTTGTTTTTGTTGTTGTTGTTCTCTCTCCGGTCTATATCATGGCGTCAAGGCGTTATGTTAGAGCGTTAAGGCATAACTACAAGCGTTAACGGGCGTCACTGCATTTCGAAGAATTAGTGACAATTACATGGAATATCTAGAAAATCAGAATTTCTGAGCCATTTCACCAGGGCGTTGAAGCGTTAAGCTTGGCGTTGGCGGGCGTTGCTACAATATGACACCTCATACGACGCATTCGGCCCAAGGATGGTCCCTCTCTACACCAAATACCTTCCTTTCACTGCCCCAAAATGTCTACTTTGGCTACTACTCGTACTGATGACGTCACCAATGACGTCACAGATGACGTGAACATCCCTCAAATTGGGGTCTACACCCCAAGAGCTACAAAATGACACCTCACACGACGCATTCGGACCAAGGATGGTCCCTCTCTACACCAAATACCTTCCTTCACTGCCCCAAAATGGCCACTTTACTTACTACAACCAACTGCGCATGCGCAGATTGACGCGACTTGCATTTGAAAACACACCATTCTGACTCTAACCCACACAAGCTTCACTTTGACACCTTCCACGACCCATTCGGACCCATAGCGGTCATCTCTACCCCAAACACACACCCACATACCCCCCATAATGCCTGCTTTCTATACTACGGCCAGACTGCGCATGCGCAGAATGACCATATTTCTACCCCACATCCACGCCACCAGATGCTCCATTACATAGGCTTCACATGGATACCTCACACGACCCATTCGAACCGTGAATAGCCCATCTCCAACCCAAACACACCCACACACACCCCAAAAAATGCCTGCTTTCTATACTACGGCCAGGCTGCGCATGCGCCGATTATTGACAACGTACGAATTATTAGTGTAGTCAAGTGCTCCTGCATGAGAGCTTCAAAATAAGACCTCATACGACACCATTGGACCACCAGGGACTCACCTAGACTCCAACACGTCCACCCAGTATGGATTTATACATACATTGGGCTTATACCCCAGTATATGGGTCTATATGGGGCTATAGACAGACCTCAAACTTTTTCAAAAATTTCACCGTTTCGTGCCGGGACACTTCCTATCATGTTTGTCTTGACGAGGCAAAACAAATCAAAACAACCATACCGCAAATGTCTAGAAGTATGTTTCCCAGTGGGACAAACATTGGTCCTATACCCCTAGTATGCAACTATATGGGTCTATATGGGGCTACGTAAACAAATCCTGAAATCTGGTGACCATCTTGGATTTTTGCTAATTTAGAGTATTTATAGTGTTCTTATTTTGTTTCCAATGAATGGTTGGCCCCTTTATAAGAGTTTAGATAAAATGAAACAAATATTGGATGACATTTGAATGAATAATTGGCAATTATGTTTAAAAAATGATTTTCGATGATGGCCATTTTGAAATTCAAAATGGAGGTCCCAAATGTTAATGCAAAAACTGGCACCCATTCTTTTCTTAATCAGCGAACTTTCTAGATGTGTTTAGACAGGAGTGCCAAGAATCTACCCGAAAAAATGACAAATCTGGAAAATATTACGTAAGCCCATAGACTATGAAGCGTGAGTGCCTGAGTGAGTGAGTATTTAACATCGCTTTTAGCATGGGATATGTCATCCTTGCTAAAGCCAGAGGTATCTCTATGATAGATATCCATGGTACGCCTGTGCACTGTATCTTATTCAGCTGTAAAGCAACATACTGCATATATTGACCAATCATATCACTTGTTTACCGCGACCATGGCGACAGTGACGAGCTTCGAAAACACCATAGCTTGTGGGATACCCAGTGGCAGATGAACACGCACATTTTCAACAACCATGAACACTGATAAATATAAAAGAAACATAGTTTCAAACAAAATGTATCTGAAGGAGAAATAAACCCATTCATCTACCATCAAACACCCAACAAGCCAGGCAAATGTAGGAAACACTGAAACTTTAAAGGCGGTCCGCGATGTCAGTGTATCCGACCTCACCTTCCCACTGAAGGACTTGAATTGGGTGAAATAACGCACGGATTTCTACAAAATTTCACTGATATATCCATTAATATTTAGGAACCGTTCAGGATAACCCTGGCTTTGCTGTTTCTTGGTTCAAAGTGCCGATTAGAATACAGTTCTCAACTTCTCAACAAAATACCACTGGAGTGTGTTTCAGGAATGCATACGGGAGGAACATCAACTATGAAGTTCGGGCAGCGTTCGGAGACTATAGTATGCAAGGTAGAAAATTAATAGACCTGTACGTCAGAGTCTCATGTTTGGGGGATTTCCTTAAATCCATATGTAAGTTCCATAACCCATCATCCAAAGTTTCTAGAACACTCGTGGGAGACGCTAGATCGTGTATTTGCGGCAAGTGTGTTCACTCGATTCAGTTGAAGCGATCGGAAGCTACGTTTCTGAAAAAAAAAATTTAAATATAAACCGATTTCTTCGCAAGAAAACCTTGTGAATAGCATACCATGGCGTTTTACGCCAATAAGTAGTGACTTTCGACGTAGAACAGCAGCATACCAAGAAAAGGGACAACAATGTCATTGCAAGCATTTTATAATTTCAAAAAGATTTCCATCGAAATTTGTTTGGAAAAAAAAATTGCTTTTCATACATCTTGACGTTTAAAAAAAAAACAGATGTTGCTTAAGTCAGCGATATGTAAGGTGTAAGACATATGTAATCAGACTGCATTATTAGTATATCTCCTGAAATTAGTCCGTCGAACATGATATTTCAGATAGATACGTTTTATTAAATAATCCTAAATGGTTCACTAGTTAAATATGCTCAATAAATTAGGCCTAATTGGTTTTACGAGAGAAAGAACGTACTATAGTCTACTACATAACCACATGGAAAGGATAATAGTCTTTACGTTTTAATTAGTCGTCTATTTTGTATTGTCAGAGCTTGTAACCTCCTAAACTGTTGGTATATCTGACAGGAGAGAAGTTATACAATCTGATTCCATGAGAATGCTACTTTGGAGATTGTGAAAAATGAACGGTTGGTTTCGGCATGAATTTTCATTTTTGTAGAGTGTAAACAAGCTGAAATCTACAAAAAGACTACAATTTCTCTGTTGTATTTAAAGCAATTTGTTTTAAAACGGACTCACTCTGACGTGAGTAAAGTTAGAGAATCGGTTTCTTGGTCTGTTTTTAATCAGACTATTTATAGTACAGGTATACTACGTTGTAAAGAACTTTCGTTCTTCAATTTATGGTGGCCGAGAGGGGCCATCGTCACTTCGCCATCGTGCCATAGGGCGATAGAGCGATGGCGATATAGCTATGGCGATAGAGCGATGGCGATAGAACGATAGAGCAATAGAGCGATGGCGATAGAGCGATAGAGCGATGGCGATAGAGCGATAGAGCGATGGCGATAGAGCGATGGCGATAGAGCGAAGTACATGACTGCGCATGACTACACCAAAACGAGACAAGTCGACATTTTTGCCTACCTTTGTGTTCACGGTATTTATCGGTACAAGATTTTCATGGCGGTCAATATGAATATCAATGCCATGCATATTAAGAAAAACTCTAGTTGATTCAAGGAATGCCATTATGAATATATTAAAAAAAAATCTTTGATTAATGACACGGAGGGAGGAAGGATTGACGCTTATTAATGTTCAATTATTGGAGAACGTTGATAGGATATTAATTTATTAAGATCTGCCTCTCCCCCTATACCCCCGCATTGCACAAAGAACGGAATGTCTCAAAGAGCGGAGACCAAGGACCACTTCGTCTCTCCATCCTCAATAATTACGAGGGGGTGCTTTGAAATGGGCCGAAAATTAGTAGAGAAGCGTGTGAAATAAATCTAAAATTACATGGGGGTGTACCCCGACCCACCTCTTTAATTCTTCCTTCGCGGGTCTAAATTTGTCGTGACTGGTTTTTTTAAATTGCAGTTTCATGCCAAGTACCAACATTTTCTCAGTGGTTTCGTACTAAATGGGATTTAGACTGGTCACAAGGTGACTTTAAGCTATTAGGTCTTGTGTTTACAAACAATTTGGCCGAAAAGGTTGAACAAATTACAAAGATAAATTAAAAGATATTGTCATACTCCTGAAGATATGGTCCAAAATAGGATTGACTCCACTAGGACGAAATGTCATTTTAAAAAAGCTTGTTGTTGCCGAAACTCAACCATCTATTTTCCTCTCTTCCAAACCCACCCGAACCACTTATAAATGAATTCCAGACACGCTGTTTTGAATTTGTTTGGAACTCGAAACCTGATAAAATTTTCAGAAAAATTTCTGTTAAACCACTTGAACATGGCGATTTAGATAATCCTATTGTTAATATGTAATCCAGGCACAAAATATATCGTGGATTAGGATATTACAAGCTGATAATTCCAAGTGGGGTAATATTTTGAAAATGTATATGCCAAAGAATATAGACCCAATAGAAGTTGGTTCAGCATTCTTAAGAACTAATTTATACCAACGATGGAAAACGTATTTTGGAGGGACACGCTTCTAGCCTGGACAGAATTTCAAATAAAACTAGAGGACTGTCAAACTTTCTCGAATGAAATGGTACAATGAAAAAATTAAAATTGATAATAAAGCTCTACATTTAGGTCACTGGGATGGAAAAGGCGTGCGGTTTGTAAATGATATTTAGATGATAACGGAAATTTTTTGTCATTTGACTCTTTTTCAGTCCATTTATAAATGCGCAGCCAATTTTCTGGAATAATTAATAGTATGTCAGGCAAGTAGTATATAAAACTGATATTAACGCAACTTGACCTTGCATAGTGGAGAGAAAAACTACCTCCGAACACAGAAGAGTTCCAATTTTTGCAGGTCACTGAGCAGGTCAAGTGGTTGCCATGGTGACGTCACTTCCGGTCACGTGACCTTTGGGGCATGTATTCCTCCGCGGTGATGCGGTCGCGGAAAAAAGCCTCCGCGTACAGAAAAATAGTCTCAAATACGCGGGGAGCTGGGAGAAATTCTCCGGCAATCTTCGGCAATCTCCGGGACATTTTGGGGGCGAGAGGGGCCCCTAGTGGACCGATTGGGTCGAGTGAGGTGTCAAAGTGAAGCGCTCCTCCAGGGCGATCAAGTAGTGGGTGGGTGTATGTAAAATTAGGATTTGTCCCAAAAATACAAAAAGCGGAACACGGACTTTACCCCTACAATAGGGGAAAGCCCTATCAACCATGTTCAACAGGGCTAATATCGGTCTCCGGCTTATCGGGCCTGCCTATCAAGTCATGGGTGGGTGCATATAAATTGAGGATTTGTCCCCGAAAATATAAAAAGCGGAACACGGATTTTACCCCTACAATAGGGGAAAACTCCTATCAACCATGTCCAAAAGGGCTAATGTCGGTCTCCGGCTTATCGGGCCTGCCTATCAAGTCATGGGTGGGTGCATGTAAATTGAGGATTTGTCCCCGAAAATATAAAAAGTGGAACACGAACTTTACCCCTAAAATCGTGCCTGATTCGCACATTTGCATCTGTACGGGAAAATGCCTGGATTTTACTATGGGTTGTGGTGTCTTGTTTTCTTCGTCTCACCACGTAAAACATGATGGGAAGGGTCTCAGAGCTAAGCGGTGAAATTGTTCGAAAAGTTCACGGATGTCTAGATAGGCTCAATGGATAGGTCCACGCTGGGCAATTCACACATGTTCATTGCGATATGGGTTTTGGGATCTTGTTTTTCATGTCTCACCACGTAAAACACGATGGGCGGGGTTCCGAAGCTAAACGGTTAAATTTTATGAAAAAGTCCCTGCGCGCATGCGTAGTGGGTAAATAGTGCTGGGTGGCTGTTTTGGGGTCTAGGTGAGCCCCAAGTGGTCCGATGGTGTCGTACGAGGTCTTATTTTGAAGCTCTCGTGGAGGAGCATCCCACTGGGCTAATGGATCGTCCGTTTTCAATATTCTGCGCATGCGCAGTTTGGCCGTAGTATAGAAAGCAGGCATTTTGGGGGTGCGTGGGAGTGTGCTTGGGGTAGAGATGGACCACTATTGGTCCAAATGAGTCGTGGGAGGGGTCAAAGTGAAGCTTTTGTGGGGTAGAGTCAGAATGGCGTGCTTCTTATTGCAAGTCGCGTCAATCTGCGCATGCGCAGTTGGGTGTAGTAAGTAAAGTGGTCATTTTCGGGGTGCGTGGGGGTGTGTTTGGGGTAGAGATGGACCACTATTGGTCCGAATGCGCCGTGGGAGGTGTCATTTTCTAGCTCTCGGGGTGTAGACCCCGATTTGATGGATGTCCACAGCATCTATGACGTCATCGGTGACGTCAACAGTACAAGTAGTAGCGAAAGTACATGTGCATGTACTATGTGCCTATACATGTAATCTGTCCATATACATATACTCTACCAATGTACATTTTTCTTGTCCATGTACTTGTACTCTTGCGGGAACAACACAGTATCCTGATAATATATACATCGCGGTGATGTGGCGTTAGTCAGCTTATCTGGCTAGTACTTCACACATTTATCGTTTTGAATTTATCTTAATTGTAAGAAATTACATATCAGACTGTATGTTTGTTGTCCATAATAATAACATAATTATGAATGACCAGACTGTATCTATGTTGTCCATAATAATAACCTAAATATGTATGACCAGTTACATCCGGGGACCTTTGTTTTACATCCGGGACCTCATCTTACATCCGGGGTTTTCATTGTTTTACATCCGGGACTGTGGTTTTACATCCGGATGCTACAATATATGTCTTGTATTATACAATATATGTCTTGTATTATACAATATCTGTCCTGTGTTATTCAATATCCGTCCTGTATTATACAATATATGTCCTGTATTATTCAATATCTGTCCTGTATTATACAATATCTGTCCTGTATTATACCATATCTGTGCTGTATTTTACAATATATGTCTTGTATTATACCATATCTGTGCTGTATTATACCATATCTGTCCTATGTTATACAATATCTGTCCTGTGTTATACAATATCTGTCCTATATTGTACCATATATGTCCTGTATTCTGACTCTACCCCACAAAAGCTTCACTTTGAAACCTCCCACGAACCATTTGGACCAATAGTGGTCTATCTCTATCCCAAACACACCCCCACGCACCCCCCAAAATGCCTGTTTTCTATACTACGGCCAGACTACGCATGCGCAGGATATTGAAAACGGACGGTACACTAGTTCAGTCGGATGCTTCTCCACGAGATCTTCAAAATAAGACCTCTTGCGACACCATCGGACCACTAGGGGCTCACCTAGACCGCAAAGCGGCACCGCCACCCAGCACCATTGACCCACTACGCATGCGCGCAGTGACGTTTTTAAAAAAAAAATCACCGATTAGCTTCGGGACCCCGCCCATCGTGTTCTACGTGGTGAGACGTGAAAAACAAAATCCTACAACCCATATCGCAATGAACATGTGTGAATTGCTAAGTATGGACCTATCCACTGAGCCATTAGGCCTATGGGCCTATCCATACCTCCGTGAACTTTTCGAAAAATTTCACCGCTTAGCTTCGGGAACCCGCCCATGTGTTCTACGTGGTGAGACGTGAAAAACAAGATCCCACAACCCATATCGCAATGAACAGGTGCGAATTGCCCAGTATGGACCTATCCATTGAGCCAGTAGGCCTATGGGCCTATCCAGACCTCCGTGAACTTTTCGAAAAATTTCACCGCTTAGCTCAGAGACCCTTCCCATCGTGTTTTACGTGGTGAGACGAAGAAAACAAGACCCCACAACCCATAGTTAAATTCCACAAAAGAATGACCACCCCTATACTCATATAGGCATTTTCCCGTATAGATGCAAATGTGCGAATCGGGCCCTATTTTAGGGGTAAAGTTCGTGTTCCGCTTTTTATATTTTCCGGACAAATCCTAATTTTACATACACCCACCAATGACTTGATCGCCCTGGAGGAGCGCTTCACTTTGACACCTCACTCAACCCAATCGGTCCACTAGGGGCCCCTCTCGCTCCCAAAATGTCCCGAAGATTGCTGGAGAATTTCCCTCAGCTCTCCGCGTATTTGGGACTACTTTTTCTGTCCACGGAGGCTTTTTCCCGCGACCGCATCACCGCCGACGGCTTCACCGCAGAGGAATACATGCCCCAAAGTTCACGTGACCGGAAGTGACGTCACCATGGGAACCACTTGATCTGCGCAGTGACCTGTAAAAATTGGAACTCTTCTGTCGTAGTTTTTGTCCCCAATATGCAATTTGTTTAGGTCAAAGGTCAAGTTGCATCAATATCAGTTTTATATACTACTCAAGCAGTACGGAAAGCAGCAAACAACATGAGATTTGGACTTTTACAGAAACAATATATGATACCGTTGATACCGCCCCCTATTTCACTATTAATAAGTGTGAAAAAAAGGCTGTAAAATGTTATATAGAAATCTGTTGACCTTTAAATTTACTGTACTAAACAGTTCTTGAACAAAATTATAGTGATTCGGAGTGGTATATATGGAATAATAATGTTACAAAGAGATGTGAAATATAAATGGTTTCGATACAGAATTATTAACCGAATATTGACTACCAACATTTTTGCACATAAACTTTACCCTGATACATCTAACTTATGTACATTTTGTAGCAAAGTTCTAGAGACTATTATTCATCTCTTTTGGGAATGTGAACATATCTACCCTTGGTGGAGTTTACTGGAAAATTGGTTCGCTTCGGCGGGCGTTCCAATTATATTTTCTCCAGAAAAAGTTATACTTGGTCTTTTACAACCCAGAAATCAGCCACTCAACTACTGTATTTCTATTATTAAATTTTCTATATATAAAATGAAAGTAGTTAAAAATCCCTTGGTTGAAAAGTGTTCAAAACGCTTTAAATGTGCGTACGAAACCGATAAATATTTCCAGTAGAAGAACTGCGAATGGCGCTTGTTTTACCAGTATTGGTCATCGCTGCATTTACTGTTTAGACTCATATGATGTTGTTTGCGTAGATAAATCGAGGTGTAATGACGATGTATCTGTTTGTTGTATAACATGAGTTTCTAATTACAAATACAATCATTTTTGTTTAGTACAATAAAATGTTGTATGTACAATGTGTATTACCTAACAAAACCAAATAAGATATAAAAAAAAAACAAATCAGTGTTTGTTCTATGCGATTTAGTGTTAGTCCAGCCACGCTCAGCACAATCTTAATGAATTATCAGTTTCATATGACATCCGCCTTTCTTTTTCGATAAAAAACGCGGAAATGGCCGAGTTAGGTATTACCTAACAAAACCAAATAAGATATAAAAAAAAACAAATCAGTGTTTGTTCTATGCGATTTAGTGTTAGTCCAGCCACGCTCAGCACAATCTTAATGAATTATCAGTTTCATATGACATCCGCCTTTCTTTTTCGATAAAAAACGCGGAAATGGCCGCGTTCGGCACCCACAACTTCAAATAATTCAACTTACGCATCGACGGACGAATTGATCTTTTCTTTCAGAGGAGTTAGAAGTTGAATTTGACGAAAAATTACGAGACTATGGGTAAATCAGATTACCAATATTTTAGGGGGGGGGGGGTGGCGATAGAGCGATAGAGCGATGGCGATAGAGCTATGGCGATAGAGCGATGGCGATAGAGCGAAGTACATGACTGCGCATGTCTCATAATCATGCATATTCATACGGTGATAATCGTACCTCCAACACAAGAGAGCTCGCCGCTAAACTCTAGTTATTATCAGGCGGATTCATGAATACTATAGCGGCCAGCGGCATACCACAAAGACTACACAGATAACACAGAGAGATAGACCGATAAGTTTTATTGTATATGGGCTAAAATAATAAACATTGGCCAAAAGATCGACATAAGAATCTAATAAATAAAGCAGTGATATTGGCTGTCTGGTGAACATATACATCTGGAACATTTGAAATCAAGTTTTGTAATTAATGCTGATCAACGCTTGTAAAAAAATCAACGTAGAATCGAAATAGAAGATGTCACTCTCCCCCCCCCCCCTAAAACATTGGTGATCTGATTTACCCATAGTCTCGTAATTTTTCGTCAAATTCAACTTCTAACTCCTCTGAAAGAAAAGACCAATTCGTCCGTCGATGCGTAAGTTGAATTATTTGAAGTTGTGGGTGCCGAACGCGGCCATTTTCGCGTTTTTATCGAAAAAGAAAGGCGGGTGTCATATGAAACTGATAATTCATTAAGATTGTGCTGATCGTGGCTGGACTTAATACTAAATCGCATAGAACAAACACTGATTTGTTTTTTTTTATATCTTATTTGGTTTTGTTAGGTAATACACATTGTACATACAACATTTTATTGTACTAAACAAAAATGGTTGTATTTGTAATTAGAAACTCATGTTATACAACAAACAGATACATCGTCATTACACCTCGATTTATCTACGCAAACAACATCATAAGAGTCTAAACAGTAAATGCAGCGATGACCAATACTGGTAAAACAAGCGCCATTCGCAGCTCTTCTACTGGAAATATTTATCGGTTTCGTACGCACATTTAAAGCGTTTTGAACACTTTTCAACCAAGGGATTTTTAACTACTTTCATTTTATATATAGAAAATTTAATAATAGAAATACAGTAGTTGAGTGGCTGATTTCTGGGTTGTAAAAGACCAAGTATAACTTTTTCTGGAGAAAATATAATTGGAACACCCGCCGAAGCGAACCAATTTTCCAGTAAACTCCACCAAGGGTAGATATGTTCACATTCCCAAAAGAGATGAATAATAGTCTCTGGAACTTTGCTACAAAATGTACATAAGTTGGATGTATCAGGGTAAAGTTTATGTGCAAAAATGTTGGTAGTCAATATTCGGTTAATAATTCTGTATCGAAACCATTTATATTTCACATCTCTTTGTTACATTATTATTCCATATATACCACTCCGAATCACTATAATTTTTTTCAAGAACTGTTTAGTACAGTAAATCTAAAGGTCAAGAGATTCCTATATAACATTTTACAGCCTTTTTTTTACACTTATTAATAGTGAAATAGGGGGCGGTATCAACGGTATCATATACTGTGTCTGTAAAAGTCCAAATCTCATGTTGTTTGCTGCTTTCCGTACTGCTTGAGTAGTATATAAAACTGATATTGACGCAGGGTCCCGAAGCTAAGCGGTGAATTTTTTTTTAAAAGTCACTGCGCGCATGCGTAGTGGGTAAATGATGCTGGGTGGCCGTTTTGGGGTCTAGGTGAGCCCCTAGAGGTCTTATTTTGAAGCTCTCGCGGAGAAGCATCCGACTGAACTAATGTATCGTCCGTTTTCAATATTCTGCGCATGCGTAGTCTGGCCATAGTATAGAAAACAGGCATTTTGGGGGTGCGTGTGGGTGTGTTTGGGATATAGATAGGCCACTATTGGTCCAAATGGTTCGTGGGAGGTGTCAAAGTGAAGCTTTTGTGGGGTAGAGTCAGAATACAGGACATATATGGTACAATACAGGACAGATATTGTATAACACAGGACAGATATTGTATAACATAGGACAGATATGGTATAATACAGCACAGATATGGTATAATACAAGACATATATTTTAAAATACAGCACAGATATGGTATAATACAGGACAGATATTGTATAATACAGTACAGATATTGAATAATACAGGACATATATAGTATAATACAGGACGGATATTGAATAATACAGGACAGATATTGTATAATACAAGACATATATTGTATAATACAAGACATATATTGTAGCATCCGGATGTAAAACCACAGTCCCGGATGTAAAACAATGAAAACCCCGGATGTAAGATGAGGTTGCGGATGTAAAACAAAGATCCCCGGATGCAACTGGTCATACATATTTAGGTTATTATTATGGACAACATAGATACAGTCTGGTCATTCATAATTATGTTATTATTATGGACAACAAACATACAGTCTGATATGTAATTTCTTACAATTAAGATAAATTCAAAACGATAAATGTGTGAAGTACTAGCCAGATAAGCTGACTAACGCCACATCACCGCGATGTATATATTATCAGGATACTGTGTTGTTCCTGCAAGAGTACAAGTACATGGACAAGAAAAATGTACATTGGTAGAGTATATGTATATGGACAGATTACATGTATAGGCACATAGTACATACACATGTACTTTCGCTACTACTTGTACTGATGACGTCACCGATGACGTCATAGATGCTGTGGACATCCATCAAATCGGGGTCTACACCATGAGGGCTAGAAAATGACACCTCCCACGGCGCATTCGGACCAATAGTGGTCCATCTCTACCCCAAACACACCCCCACGCACCCCCAAAATGACCACTTTACTTGCTACACCCAACTGCGCATGCGCAGATTGACGCGACTTGCAATAAGAAGCACGCCATTCTGACTCTACCCCACAAAAGCTTCACTTTGACCCCTCCCACGACCCATTTGGACCAATAGTGGTCCATCTCTACCCCAAGCACACTCCCACACACCCCCAAAATGCCTGCTTTCTATACTACGGCCAAACTGCGCATGCGCAGAATATTGAAAACGGACGATACATTAGCCCAGTCGGATGCTCCTCCACGAGAGCTTCAAAATAAGACCTCGTACGACACCATCGGACCACTTGGGGCTCACCTAGACCCCAAAACAGCCACCCAGCACTATTTACCCACTACGCATGCGCGCAGGGACTTTTTAAAAAAAATTAACCGCTTAGCTTCGGAACCCCGCCCATCGTGTTTCACGTGGTGAGCCGTGAAAAACAAGATCCCAAAACCCATATCGCAATGAACATGTGTGAATTGCCCAGCATGGACCTATCCATTGAGCCAGTAGGCCTATGGGCCTATCTAGACCTCCGTGAACTTTTCGAAAAATTTCATCGCTTAGCTCCGAGACCCTTCCCATCATGTTTTACGTGGTGAGACGAAGAAAACAAGACACCACAACCCATAGTAAAATCCACAAAAATGACCACCCCTATACACATACAGGCATTTTCCCGTACAGATGCAAATGTGCGAATCAGGCACGATTTTAGGGGTAAAGTTCGTGTTCCACTTTTTATATTTTCGGGGACAAATCCTCAATTTACATGCACCCACCCATGATTTGATAGGCAGGCCCGATAAGCCGGAGACCGATATTAGCCCTTTTGAACATGGTTGGTAGGGGTTTCCCCTATTGTAGGTGTAAAGTCCGTGTTCCGCTTTTTGTATTTTTGGGATCAATCCTAATTTTACATACACCCACCCACTACTTGATCGCCCTGGAGGAGCGCTTCACTTTGACACCTCACTCGACCCAATCGGTCCACTAGGGGCCCCTCTCGCCCTCAAAATGTCCCGGAGATTGCCGAAGACTGCCGGAGAATTTCCCCCAGCTCCCCCGTATTTGGCTATTTTTCTGTACGCGGAGGCTTTTTTGCGCGACCGCATAACCGCGGAGGAATACATGCCCCAAAGGTCACATGACCGGAAGTGACGTCACCATGGCAACCACTTGACCTGCGCAGTGACCTGCAAAAATTGGAACTCTTCTGTGTTCGGAGGTAGTTTTTCTCTCCACTATGCAATTTTTTTAGGTCAAAGGTCAAGTTGCGTCAATATCAGTTTTATATACTACTTGCCTGACATACTGATAATTATTCCAGAAAATTGGCTGCGCATTTATAAATGGACTGAAAAGAGCCAAATGACAAAAAAAATCCGTTATTATCTAAAATATCATTTACAAACCGCACGCCTTTTCCATCCCAGTGACCTAAATGTAGAGCTTTATTATCAATTTTAATTTTTTCATTGTACCATTTCATTCGAGAAAGTTTGACAGTCCGGCAAGAAGCGTGTCCCTCCAAAATACGCTTTCCATCGTTGGTATAATATTAGTTCTTAAGAATGCTGAACCAAATCCTATTGGGTCTATATTCTTTGGCATAAACATTTTCAAAATATTACCCCACTTGGAATTATCAGCTTGTAATATCCTAATCCACAATATATTTTGTGCCTGGGTTACATATTAACAATAGGATTATCTAAACCGCCATGTTTAAGTGGTTTAACAGAAATTTTTCTGAAAATTTTATCAGGTTTCGAGTTCCAAACAAATTCAAAACAGCGTTTCTGAAATTCATTTATAAGTGGTTCGGGTGGGTTTGGAAGAGAGGAAAATAGATGGTTGAGTTTCGGCAACAACAAGCTTTTTTAAAATGACATTTCGTCCTAGTGGAGTCAATCCTATTTTGGACCATATCTTCATGAGTATGACAATATCTTTTAATTTATCTTTGTAATTTTTTCAACCTTTTCGGCCAAATTGTTTGTAAACACAAGACCTAATAGCTTAAAGTCACCTTGTGATCAGTCTAAATTCCATTTAGTACGAAACCACTGAGAAAATGTTGGTACTTGGCATAAAACTGCAATTTAAAACCAGTCACGACAAATTTAGACCCGCGAAGGAAGAATTAAAGAGGTGCGTCGGGGTACACCCCCATGTCATTTTAGATTTATTTCACACGCTTCTCTACTAATTTTCGGCCCATTTCAAGGCACCCCCTATTATTGAGGGTGGAGAGACGAAGTCGTCCTTGGTCTCCGCTCTTTGATACATTCCGTTCTTTGTGCAATGCGGGGGTATAGGGGGAGAGGCAAATCTTAATAAATTAATACCCTATCAACGTTCTCCAATAATTGAACATTAATAAGCGTCATTAATCAAAGATCTTTTTTATATATATTCATAATGGCATTCCTTGAATCAACTCAGAGTCGCTTTCTTGTACAGAATTTTTCTTAGTATGCATGGCGTTGATATTCATTTTGACCGCCATGAAAATCTTGTACCGATAAATACCGTGAACACAAAGGTAGGCAAAAATGTCGACTTGTCTCGTTTTGGTGTAGTCATGCGCAGTCATGTACTTCGCTCTATCGCCATCGCTCTATCGCTCTATCGCCATCGCTCTATCGCTCTATCGCCATCGCTCTATCGCCATAGCTCTATCGCCATCGCTCTATGGCTCTATCGCCATCGCTCTATCGCCCTATAGCACGATGGCGAAGTGACGATGGCCCCTCTCGGCCACCATAGGTACGATTATCACCGTATGAATATGCATGATTATGAGACATGCGCAGTCATGTACTTCGCTCTATCGCCATCGCTCTATCGCTCTATCGCCATCGCTCTATCGCCATAGCTCTATCGCTCTATCGCCATAGCTCTATCACTCTATCGGCATCGCTCTATCGCTCTATCGCCATAGCTCTATCACTCTATCGCCATCGCTCTATCGCTCTATCGCTCCATCGCTCTGTTTTTTGACGTACGATGGCGAAGTGACGATGGCCCCTCTCGGCCATCATAAATTTGCGATGAATTAATTTCTTCACGTGGGGGATAAGTAATACTGTAGGGTCCACTAGAGTGTGTTCGAAATCGTCAAAAATGGTCAAAAGTTTTACAGAGATTGACGGAAGTCTGCGATTGCCGGAAAATTGTTGAACACAGTAGATCTGCCAAAATTGTATATTTTAGAAGGCAGCAATAAATAAAACCTCCCCGAGTCCCAATTTTCTTATAGCTGCTTGGTGAAATCTGGGACCATACTCCATCCCTGGTAAAATTAATGGATAGAGCGCAGACATGATAGAGAGCAGCCGATCATGCAATAAATTTAAGTTCTCGCAATCTTGAAATCCACATTCAAGTAGAGACTGGGCTAAATATTCTATTAACCGCATTATTTCCAGCTTGGAAATGTTCTCTCCTCACTCATGGTACACGCACACCCTTCAATATCCTGATCACGATAGGTCACTGGACCAGGGGTCCAATTAACACCAATTCTTTATCCAAGATAGATTTCACTGGGATGTTAATTACGCGGCCTACATCCCCAACAAACAAAGCATAGCCCAGGTACACGGCTAAATAGAGGAAAGTTCATTATTAGTATTGTCAGGTCGAATGGTCCCTGCAGTCGTCCATGCGCGATTTATCCTGTTGACTGCATGGCGCACTCGGATCTCGGAAAATTGAATGGAAATCGTATTAACGTTATACGACTTAATTACAGCTATAAACACGCTGACTGGCAACTACACGCGATTTTTTTGCTGGAATAAACCAGTTGATGCCCGGTGTCCTTCTTTTCTCAACCTGTGTCTTCGCGCAGCCTATCTCTAAAGTCTATCGTTGGGTAACGTTGCCCAGCAATGATTCCTTGAACTCACCTGAAATAAGCGTGATTGTGCGTGGGCTGTATCTACCCAAACGTGGTGCCACTGCAGGCATGTTGGAGTTAGTCTCATACGAGCTGTCTATTTCATTTGGTCGTCGAATATTATGCCTCTTAAAAAATCAATTATATGCCTCTAATATATTTTCCTTTTTGACAGAAGGCTGATCACTGCCTCTGTCTCTCAATACCGCGAGTTAACAGACACTCCCCATCTTCGCATACCAAAGTCAACCACTACAACGTAATGATAGATTGTCACAGAATGTCTTTGCAATTTCTACAACTTAGACCACAATAATTCCTCCAAAGTGATTTGACTGCCCTCAGAGCACTTGCTAACAAAGTGGGAAGAACTTTAGTTATACAACTTCTAGAACCAGCCTTTTGGGCATGTTCGGAGTCCAGCACAATTTTGGTATATCGGTCCGAGTGGTAGGAAGGTAATTCCGCCTTTTCTTAAGAAACTTTGTTTGTTGAATATATCATCCAAAGTAATTTCAGTTGAGGAATAAGTCGATACAGAAGCAGGTGGACTAGCTATACTCAACGAATTAACCAACACCTGGTAATATTTACATAAAATATTATATTATTTGGGGCCTTGTCTGCTGGAACAATAACGAATTTGGTCTGCAAGGACTTCTTGCACCATGGGGTCTCTCAATGTTTGTTTTGCTTCGGGAAGGGTATTTCTGTCGATGTGGCGGATAATATCGACAAACTTGCTTTTGGCAAGATCTAACCAGTCAGCGAGTACTGTAGGCTCTACTTTTTTCTCGTTTGACCACTGAACAACATACTATTCGAGTGTGCTAAGGATTATCTTTTGATCGGCTATGAGATTGATATTCCTCGGCTCTCTATATTTTGGCCCCTTCATCAGGAGTATTTTGAGGTCCATATCGCACACTATAACAAAGTTACCAGTCGCAATAAGTCTCCATGGTTTAAAGATGAATATCGACGATGTATAGGGACTAGACGTGTGTTCGTTGCAGTTAACCCATTTTTTGGCTTTAGAGTATTTAAAAGTATTACTTACTATTGATTTAGTGTACTGGTAAGAAATACACGACGGTTCCGTGAACTAATTAGGTACAGCATTGCGAACCTCTGGGTCATTTAGAATTCTGTGTATGTATATTAAGACCTGTGCTTTATCCAAATACAGAAATTTCAAGAATAACCAGTCTTGGGGTATTTCGATTGTTTTCCTGGACAATGTAATTCAACATAAGCTATATCTTGAGGTTTTAGTGATGATTGATCGTATTTTGTATTCGGATGATTTAGGGTCCTCATAGTTAGCACATGCAATACTGTACGCAAAGTTTGTAAACTATTGGGTGTGTTAGATACAACCACTAAATATTTCAGAGTGAATGGTCGATCGAACAAACTTTCACCGATCATGATTGTGGTGCACCCGTTCGTGATGCTTAAATAGTTGGGTGATATTGCATGCGTCTGATAGGCGTGTTTTTTTTTTTTTACATTGCCTAAACCTTTAACATTATCATTTCAACCATGCAGGGAGAGTGAGCCACACTTCACCATCTAGGGCAATTTCCTATCCAGAAGGATCGGCCTTCGACCATGAAAGTATTGCCACATGCTGATAAGAATCGCTAAGGTTTGTGCTTGTTAAAACAACTCCTGGCTGATACGACGGAGATTGATTCCCAGCGAAGACTGGGCTGTATCAACCTGGATTAACAATTCTTCTGCACAGGCAACTCTTCTACGGCGCCATTGTCCATCAAAGCTACAACGAGAAAATAGCAGCTGGAAATTCTAGAATTTGAGCCAATACGATATACCCTCTCTTATAGTTTATTGCTCTCATAGTTCATGCATTCTAAACTAAACAAGAGCCCAAGGGGCTTCAATATACGCCCGTATATCTGGAATTAATTGGTCCAAATTTCAAGGATGTTTAATAGCCTTGATTCCAATTGGTAGCTAGCAATCCAACGAAAGGTCTACAATTTTGTACTTCTGAGAATGTAATATATATCACATGTTATATTGAATGATAAACTAAAATGAGCTTAACTCTTACGTAACTAGTTGACCTTGAAGCAAGAGCTGAAAGCTCACATATCCCACACTGAAATCGACAAGTCAAAACACAAGAAAATAGTTTTCCTGCAAATGGTTTCCTTTCAAAGAGAATTTTTCATGAAGGAAGAAGAAAGTGATGAAGTAAACCTTTGTTCTTAATAAACAGGTGTGAAGTTCATAAAGGACCCCTCTTCCCGTTAAATTAGTAAATGTATGGTTTTTATTTCACAGCAGTTCAACTAAATGTAGCGGTTTCAAACATGGAGACAATTCCACAGGACAATACCATATACATGCAGGGGAAAAGATCTTTAAATATTCCAACCTAACACATATATTCAGCTAAACTTGATTCACTTTTTGGGGACTGTGACCTTGACCTTTGACAAATTGTTCTCAAATGTATGGCTCCTCTTTGCCATGCAAGTAAGGTATACTCAAAGTTTGATACCAATCCATACCTTGAAACTAGAGATATCGCATGGACAACAAATGTTAATGGATGAATAGACAGAACGCAACATAGCATTTCACGACCTCGTCTTCGACAGGCATATGAAAATGTGACTTTTAATGGTTTCTTGATTTTGGGGTCACAGTGACCTTGACCTAAATGTTGGTACACGACACATCGTCTTCCCTCAATGTATCAATGGACACAAAAAATCATGATTTTTAAGGATTCCCTGATTTTGACGTCACAGTGACCTTGACCTTTGACCTTGACCTAAATTTTGGTTCATGACAAAACATCTCCCCGTAATTTCTCAATGGACACAAAATATCATGATTTTTAACAATTTCACGATTTTGGGGTCACAGTGACCTTGACCTTTGACCTTGACCTACATTTTGGTATGTGACACATCGTGTCCCCCTAATGTATCTACTGACACAAAAATGTTATTTTTAATAATTTCCTGATTTTGGGGTCACAGTGACCTTTGACCTTGACCTAATTTGTGGTATGCAACACTTAAAGTCTTCATTTCTGCCTATTGAATCCACTCACAAAAAATTAGTAATTTTTAATGATTCCCTGATTTTTAGATCACACTGACCTTTGACCTCTGACCCCGACCTACATTTGGTATGCAACACATCGTTCCCCCCTAGTGCATCCACTCACCAAAAATTAGAACTGTAGATAGAAAACTTTCAATGATCAATGATTTCCTGATTTTGGGCAACAGTGACCTTTGACCTTTGACCTCGACCTCAATTTTGATACGCGACACATCGTCTCCACCTGGCGTATCCACTCACAAAAAATTGTAACTGTGGATAGAAAACGTTCACATATATAGACCGGACACGAACACTTCAGTGAATTCCTGTTTTTTAGGCTAGTGACCTTTGACCTCTGACCTCGACCTTCATTTTGGTACGCGACACATCGTCTCCCCATAGGGTATCCACTCGTCAAAAATTAGAACTGTAGATAGAAAACTGTTCCAGATATAGACCGGACACGGGGGACGGACGTACCCACATTTGATACCTTAAGTGGTTACAATTATGCAACAGACGGACAGACGGACAGCGGACAGACGCTCTGACAGACAGACGGACGGAAACCGCCATCACATAATACCTCCGCCTTTTGGGCGGGCGTATAAAAAAAGGGTTAGGCATAGTGTGAGCAACGCCCTATTTTCCCGGATTTTTAACACTTGACGCGTTTAGTCAGCAACACTTGACGCAAGGAAGTGTTATCAAGGAGACCTGACAGTATTTTCAATAGAAATGAAGGGAGATCGCAGACATAGGTCCATCCGGTAAACCAAGGAATGGTTTGGGTAAATATATATCTTTATGACGCTATTTCCATCCACATGATCCCATGAACAATTTCGACAGTTTTAAAAAGTTTTCTCTTTGGCGACGAATCAAATGATGGGTAATATCCTAAAGATTATCGTTGATGATAAGCATTGTTGTCACTTAGCAACATGTATATGATTGTTCATCATGTAGTATGTTAAGAGCAAATGTTTCAGAAGTCACAAGCAAAACCATCGCCTTACGTAAGATACCATTGAGAACCAGTGTTTGACGAATTTACAAAAGACTGGACTTGTATTAACTCTTTGCCGGTTAATGGCGCGATATGATGCCTTGCTCTGAACCATATATATATCTCTCTCTCTACGGAAAGCTGGAACCTTGTAAGATGGCATTATCATAACTGATTATGTGTTTCCAAAAGAATAAAATTATTATCGACCTTTAGTGACAATTTGTTGTGAATGACATTTTCAACATTACCGCGTCCCATCATTTCGAGGGAAAAGCGAAATCCATCTAAACGTTTATTTATGGAGTGGAACAACTACGAAAGGATCATGTGAAAAAAAAAAGTAAATTCCAAATGATAACCTTCATTTGAACATTTGGGAGAAAATCTGTCAACACAGCTTTTCTCGCAACCACTGTCTCTTACTACTCGAGAGAGGCGCTATTTAATTCAGTCAATCAGCAACAGCCGCATTATATGTGATTTCTACGTATCCAATCGTATCTTGAGGTTTCCTTCCCATTCTAGGACACCATCACAGTTTCAGCACTGAAATGTGTTTGACCGAAGTAAGCCTTTCAAAGTTATTATCTAGCAAAAGAACTGTATCTATATAATTTTATTGGCTTTTGCGATTAAAGCAGAAAGAATAGAACATTGAACAAAGCCTGGGATATAATCTGCTATCGAATTTGGGAGTTGCAGAATTTCCCCGGTGAAATTTAAACGGTTTTATGGTTCACAGCGTCATCACGGACTGATGGTAGAAATACATCATGGGTTAAAGAATTGATTTTTCAGTTTTGGAACTGTGGTCAAATGCTAGAACATGAATAAGCATTGCCATTTTATCTACCATACAAGAAAATCAAGTTGTACTTTGAAGGGCATGACGTCTGTTCAAGATGAATGGTCATAACAACATTTGTATTATTTTCAAGACTTTTGAGGGATTACACACCATTTTGAATGTCGCCAGAGATTTTATATAAGTCGGCCAGTATTCATTGTTCATGTCAGTAAATTGGCAAAGTGTCAAGAATATTTTTCGGTCTACTTTCTGCCATCTAAAATCTATATTGTCAGGTTAGTTTGCCTAGAAATATATACATCCCAAAGCCTTTAGGCTCTAGTTTATTTATTTTTTTCTCTCTCTCTCTCTCTCTCTATTAAAATTTGAGTCGGCACACGTTCATTTCAATACCAGAGTGACCTGCATATGGCGTATACATATCTCACCTAGTAGCATTTGCTAGATCCTATATAACATACTCTCTAAAAACGCAAATGTTAGATTTAACATCTAGAGGGTTGGAGGAGGGAAAATATTTAGAAAGTGTTGTATTCACCACTTTTAAGGATGTCCGCTGGTGGTAAATCAAAGTAATTAACTTTTTGAATAATGTGTATTGTTGCATTCATAATTGTGTAATATGAGGAAAAACAAAGAAAAAAATATAGGTTGGTGTGCGTTTTTTAGCTGCAGGCAACGTTAAGTGGACTGACCCATGCTCAATTTGATAACCCAGAAAGCATAGGGAATAGCCCTAGTTTTGAAGCATATTCATGAAAAATTCGTATAAATAGTATTTAACTTTTTCTTATATTCTAACTGTTTGCAGATAATCACAATGTCTATCAAAATTTAGCAAATTGAATGAATGTTGGTGTGCAAAATTCTCGGCTAGAAGGCTTTAAAAGGAAATCCCCATCTCTTAACCTAGGGAAGGGAGGTAACCCAATAGAAAAACAGGCAAAATGGTTGTCAAAGTCAACATGAGGCTGCACCTAAAAGGTGCTTTGACCCCTCAGCACAATATGTCCAGCGAATAGTGCTAAAATAGGGGATATTAAACACCTTTACTAAGACTGTATCAGTTAAGTAGTAAATAGTAATCCAGGGTCGTAATAAACTGGAATAACACGAAATAAACATAATAGTGCACATCTGTCCATAACTCTGTAAAGAAATGACGTAACACGAAATAAACATGACGGTGCACATCTCTGGGTTACTAGGGATATTCACTGTGAGTATCAGAGCTGTCAGTCAAATTGTAACCGAGATCTAGCCCGGACAAAAGTTAGTGACGGAAAATTTCAAAGGGCCATAACTCTGTACAGAAATGACGTAACACGAAATAAACATGACAGTGCACATCTCTGGGATACTAGGGATATTCACTGTGAGTATCAGAGCTGTCAGTCAAATAGTAACTGAGATCTGGCCCGGACAAAAGTTAGTGACGGAAAATTTCAAAGGGCCATAACTCTGTTAAGAAATGACGTAACAAGAAATAAACATGACAGTGCACATGTCTGGGATACTAGGGATATTCACTGTGAGTATCAGAGCTGTCAGTCAAATAGTAACCGAGATCTAGCCCGGACAAAAGTTAGTGACGGAAAATTTCAAAGGGCCATAACTCTGTAAAGAAATGACGTAACACGAAATAAACATGACAGTGCACATGTCTGGGATACTAGGGATATTCACTGTGAGTATCAGAGCTGTCGGTCAAATAGTAACTGAGATCTAGCCCGGACAAAAGTTAGTGACGCGAAATTTCAAAGGGCCATAACTCTGTAAAGAAATGACGTAACGCGAAATAAACATGACAGTGCACATCTCTGGGATACTAGGGATATTCACTGTGAGTATCAGAGCTGTCAGTCAAATAGTAACTGAGATCTAGTCCGGACAAAAGTTAGTGACGCGAAATTTCAAAGGGCCATAACTCTGTAAAGAAATGACGTAACACGGAATAAACATGACAGTGCACATCTCTGGGATACTAGGGATATTCACTGTGAGTATCAGAACTGTCAGTCAAATAGTAACGGAGATCTAGCCCGGACAAAAGTTAGTGACGCGAAATTTCAAAGGGCCATAACTCTGTAAAGAAATGACGTAACACGGAATAAACATGACAGTGCACATCTCTGGGATACTAGGGATATTCACTGTGAGTATCAGAACTGTCAGTCAAATAGTAACTGAGATCTAGCCCGGACAAAAAATTGTTGACAGACGGCCGTCCGGCCGTCCGGCCGTCCGTCCGTCCGGCCGACCAGACGTACATGCCGATTGCAAGACCCCGCAGCCCGATGGGCTGAGGGGTAAAAACCACCAGCGGACATCCTTAAGTGTTAAATCCAACATTTTAAGCTGTTACATCCAACACTTAAAAGTGGTGAAACAACACTTTCTAAATGTTTTCCCTCCTCCAACCCTCTAGATGTTAAATGTAACATTTGCGTTTGTGTAGAGTGTAGATCAGAGGTTGGTCATGGTGTCACACGGTATACTTCTTAGTCACATTACAACACATATAAGGGAAGTGGGAAGAGAGGCGCTATTTAATTCAGTCAATCAGCAACAGCCGCATTATATGTGATTTCTATACATTTTTTGTGGCAATTGTCAAGGGAATAGAGAGAACAATTATGGGGAGAATGGGTGTGAGAGTGAATATGATTTACGACGTCAATTCAACACTAATTCAGTCATATCACGACGTCCGGTTTCTATTCATTTTCACGGCACGGGTGGGGGGGGTCCTATCCCTTTTCACGCCCGGGAACCCCACAGGTGCCTCAGCAAGTCACCTCTCACGACTCCCTCGGCCTATACTTACCATGACCCGGAGTGTTTACGAAGACCCTCAGGTCAATCCACAGGCGCCCCACGCGCCTGGGGAGAAACGTGATTATGGGAAAATGTTAAAAGGGCTCAGAGTTTCAAGTTCAATAAAGCAATCCGTCCCCATTTTTCACTTTATCAAAGCCAAATCGAACAATGCCTACCACAACCACGGGCAATTGAAACCATACTCACTGAAGACAACACAGATCAGATGTGCCACACCGGAGATGCCACCGATGTCACGATTGTCTAATGCAAATATGATCCTTTGACTTTCACCAATATAGGATGTAGACCTGCCATCCTGTACCCCAATACCCATTCCAAGCAATTGTTACAGGCACAGATTTCTGGAAGCCTATGGTTCTCCCAGTTTTTTCTGGGCGGCTTTGTGTGCACAGAGGGGTACAAAGACAAAGGAATCACCCACGCGACTACAATATACAATGAACACATACTTACCAATATAACCAAATCAAAAACAAACCGATGAACCTGTACATAGACAATTCCTCTATTCTATTTATATCTCCATCCGCACATTTATTATTATTTACTTATTTATATATTTATTTAATTATTTATTTGTTTATTTGATAATACAGCGCTTGTAAACATATTTAACAAACTAAGAAATGTAACGTATAATTAAAATAAAACATTGAGTTGATGGGCTGCGAAATTCGTACGGGAAGCGGCCCTTAAACTGCAATTTCAATCAATCAATTTCACTTTATCCCCCAGAAGGACTGTTACCTGCGCTCTCCGCAAATGATTCTGGGAGCTTTCTCAAAATAAACTTAAAACACTTGAAGTGTGAGGCATGATGGAGTTACATGCCAGTGAACGCCGGAGTGACACCCATCACCAGTGCGAGCTGGTCCAGGTGGTACATTCACTACGGACAACTGGGTGTCGGACTCTCGAGGTTCGCGGGTTAGATTCACAAATGGGGATGCCCCTTTCAGCACGTCAGCGTTATCACAGTAAGAGCACAGGCATTTGATAAGGGTCAGTATAAGATGGGTATCTCAGTAATATCCTAATTATCCGTGGTAGTTATGTATCTACATATATGGACCCCACCAACTAAGGTCCGTGTTAGAAGAATGGGGTATATATAACATTATGACAATATTGAGTATATAAAGTTTTATTTGTTACTACACCCACATAAAGGTCAATTGTGATTCATTTATCAAATGAATAACTAACTGTGGGCCAGAGAGCATCCATCCATACTGACTCCATGTTACTAGTATATGGGGTATATATAACAGCATGAGAAGGGCGAGTACACTACACATACATATTTTAATCATTACAAAGACAAATTGGTGACTGATGACAAGCCATCCATTACTGACCCTTATCAAATGCCTGTGAGTAAGAGTGAGTGAGTGAATATGATTTAACGTCGCTTTCAACTATATTTCAGTCATATCAGGACGTTGGGTCCTATTCCTTTTCACAGCCGGGAACCACACGGGTGCCTCAGTTAGTCGCTTCTTACGACAAGGTGTCTGAGGAGCCGAGGCCTATTCTTACCATGACCTGCGAGTTACCACAGTATCCCCCTTAGATGATAGATATCGAATGGATACAATTTGGAATCAATTGTTTCTCATGTGGAGAACTGCTACCATAAACGGTCTAAGGGAGGCAACTACGAGTGGTCTAGGATGGAAACCATCTGTCTCACATCAACATATGCCAGCTATGTGTTATCACGGGGCCAACGGAAATACGTCTTTACTTCGTAGAAAGATAAGACAATTTAATTAAAAATTAGGAAAATGAAGAAAAATCTAGATGTAGAAATTTATTTTTTAATGAAAATCAGTGTCTAGACAGTTCCCAGATCTATCAATGGAGCTATTAAAACAATATCAATGAAAAGCTTGTAAAAACAGTACCACAAAAGCCAAAAGCCTGTCTGTGTTACAGTTGTATTAATACAGATAAGTGT
>JAVTVY010003612.1:0-38350 GCA_036873755.1 Hanleya hanleyi
TAATTGTGCTGTGATAGTAGCCCCTCCCCCCCCCCCCCAAATCATGAATTGCTTCCGCCGTGCCTGGAAGATACAGTATAACATGGATGTACATGGAGATTTCTGGTAAAATCGGCAGCCATTTTGTTTTTTGACATTAAGAGGGTAAAAAAAAAAAAAATACAACCTGGCGTATGTAGACACCACTGTATACATTCTACTAAAAAATGCCATTAACAACATACTTTCCAGGACACTTTTTCCCATTTTGGGAATAGTCTAAAAGAACATGTAGAGATTTCTGACCCTGTAAGCACAGGCGCATGTACAGATGGTGTTCTTCAAGTACTCAGGCTGTGTCACCTCAACTGTCACAAAGTGCGCTATCATATTTTGAATTTCTCACGATTCCAACGATAAGGATTCACCATGATCGGAGTGTGGCAGACATAAAGTTGGGAAGTTTAAATTGCTTTGTTTAATATTCAGGAGAGAGAGAGAGAGAATTAAGGTTTAATGTAGCGTTCAGCAATATTACAGCTATATAGCGACGGTCAAACAAAATCCTAAGTATTCAAGTTAATAACTCAGTAAACTAATGCATTAAAAACATGTAAATACATTAAAATGTATACAACAAATCGATCTCTCTCGAATAATCTAAAATACAATCTTCTTTTACTCGACTAAAAAGATCTTCCAAAGTAGCTGCACTATAAAAGTTATCCCTTGCAATCTTAAAATCTGTACAGATTTCACCGGTTTCACCGTGAGATCTTTGTGGCATGGAATACACATTGGGACTGGCTCATTAGTAGTTATGGGCAACTTTTGCGACTTCAGAGTTAAAGTATTTTCTGAAACTTACGGACGACATATTGAATTTTGCCATGATAATTTGTATCAGTGATTATGTAAATATATTCAAAATGAGGCCACTTAAATAAAATATCAAGTGTTGAAGCTTGAGCCATCTTCAACCTTCAATTAATAAGCTTTCAAGAAGAGTTAGTTTGAATATCTTGATTTGAACCTTCGTAAACTATTGAAGCTAAAAATGGTATTTAAGGTCAAATGCAAGAATGTCATCTGGTCATATCGTAATGCTCACACCATACAGAGTTGATTAAGCATGGGTGATTGCCTTAACCAGACGAGATGGTTTACTTTCCCAAGTGAATATGCTTGTGTCAATATGATTCTTGTCGCTACTTCTTTGCTAATTGTCGCACCCCGTATGGTCAGAACCTAGACCCCAGTTTTTCTCGACTCTATACTACAATCCCTCATCAAGACCTTATTGACCGTCTAAGTTTATTAATAGTATCGGTGTTCAAGAAAACTGCTCGTAGATATATTAATGTCGGAAGCTATAAAGCATTCTTTAGCTCTACTACATACAAGAAATATAATTCATGGGATGTTTCTTTGTTTATAGAGTTGCTTGAATTTCTCATTAAAACTATCTATGTGAAATTTGGCAACACAATATATCAGCAGCATATAGCTATTCCAATGGGTACTAATTGTGCACCCCTGTTGGCTGACCCGTATCTGTTCTCTTATGAATATGACTATATGCAGGCGCTTTCAAAACCGATCCATTCAAAGCCCGTTCTTTCTCATTCACCAAACGCTATATAGACGATCTTCTTGCTGTGGATAATCGCTATCTGAATGACGCAGTGAAGGATATATATCCACCTTCACTCGATTTGAAGGAAACTACAGATAGCCTTACAGGCACGTGATATTTAGATCTATATCTCTACAAAAATGAAGCGGGCATTCTTTCTAGTCGACTTTATGACAAAAGAGATGATTACAATTTCGACATCGTAAACTATCACTTTCCTGACAGTAATATTCCAGTGGGACCTACATAAGGCGTATACATATCTCGCCTAGTAGCATTTGCTAGATCCTGTGTTAGATGTGACGATTTTAATCAACGTCACAAAACATTGTTGCAGAAACTTATAAAACAGGGCTATTCCACCAAGCACCTCCTCTCAAAGTTTCTCAAATTTGGCGATACATATCGCATGTTGATAGCAAAATACAAGCGTAGCGTGCAAGATCTATGGCGTTACGTTTCGTAACTTGTGTCTAATTCCGCTTAATCCGGGGCTAGGGGCCGTATGAACCCATGTACTTCAAGATCTTCATGGTGCTCATCTGAACAGGCACAATCAACGCGTGAATGAGATACATCATTCTCTAGAGGACGACTTTACAACGATTATTATGGATTAAGAATACTGACCAGCGATACGGATTTTATATTTTTGGAACAACATGATGTCGGCATCATTGAAAACTGTTGACCGCTTCTCTCTTGTAGGAAACTAGCCTATGTTTATGTATACTATGATTGTCTTTTCGAATTTGGTGCTAATACTGTTATATGGAATAGGTCTTTGCATTATGGACGCGTATATTCTTTAATGGACGACGGCTGAATTATGAATGATGGACTAGACGCTTGTAATTCCATTAGGTAACCCTATCTGGCCTGGGCTTTTTGGGACTTCTCCACGCCTGGGAGGGGACACCCTTAATTATTTCCCTCATCTTTTGAGCTAGGGGACTGAAACTTACAACACTATACCCTTGGGCCAAGCTCTACCAGAAAATGTAAAAAAAAAATCCAATATGACCGCTTCAATGACGTCAGAGTAACGTCATTTGAAAAAACCCAGTTTTGTGCCGATTTTTGTGCCGATTGTCTTTACGAAGTTTCTCCGCAAAAACTTCATGATGTATTAGTGAATATTAATCTGATATGAAATAAAATAGTCTTTGCTCACATTTCCTTGCGGAAAAAGCAAAATAATTGAAGAAAAATGACGAAAACATCACTTTTCTGCTACCCCACGTGGTCGCCATTTTGAATTTACTCTGATCCTCTGCGTGAGGGGTTATACAAATAGGCTCAAAATGACCCCAATATGATAAATTACAAAGTCTCGGAGTGTCGGCTCTCATTTTGTTTTGTAGTTCCGGAGATAGCGCAGAAACTTTGGTACTGGATGGGGCATAATGGCTACCTAGAACTGGTAGGGTTAACGGAATCCTCCGATTTGAGGACCTTAACTTTGAATTAATATGCATCATATGCCATAGCCTTATATCTTAGCTATATCAGTTCTTGTATGGTACACGCCTGATTTGTTAGCATTTATTCCACAGTAGTCATTTTGCAATTACATGCGTCTAGTCCGTCATTCATAACCCAGCCGTCGTCCATTAGAGAATATCCGCGTCCATAATCCAAAGACCTATTCCATTTTCCATATAACAGTATTAGCACCAAATTCCAAAAGACAATCATAGTATACATACACATAGGTTTGTTTCCTGCAAGAGAGAAGCGGTCATTCATTTGTGTATAAAGATTTAACGTAGGCAATATGGATGAAGGGTTGGAGTGGGGTGCATTTCTGTTGACAACTGTATTGTGGAATATGTTAAGATGCACCTGAATTTTTTGTCGCAGATACAAGGTAAGAGTGTAGGCAACGGGAGAATATATCATTATATGGTCTTTATTTGAAGATATTGAAATGTTTATCGAGATCAGCTCTTACAAGAAAATGTTGAATTTTGCACAACTGGAGATATAGCTGCAACCTGATATCTTTGCAACTGCTGGACCCAGGGTGCTAATATTTGCACATATGTTTACCACCACATCCTCAGCTCCATCATACAAATACGACTAATTTCGGATGATCTTTCTGATCTTTTACTTTGGACGCCACCGTTACTGTGTATTGACTGTTATTCATCCTCGGAAGGAATGGTTGGTATCATATAATTTAAACACTTCCTGGTATATTTGACAAATAAAAATACAAAAAACAGCTAGAACAATGTCTGCAGAAAGCAACGTGTGACAGGTTTTGTCGACTACCGTACCCCAGCTGATTTGACCGTTTGAGTTTCTGAGGACTGATTGTCTGTCAGGCGGACTAGTTCGAAAACGACCCGCTCATCATGTGTTCAAGTGTTCAATAAATTTGGCAGGGCAGTCTTTCCGGCAAGATAGATCACTTGTTGCCGCGAAATCGTGGGAATATAGTTTTTTAGAGATATGCCGGCCACTACACAATAAGTAAGGAATATTAATGGTGTCGTCTAACCTCTAGTCGAATTACAACACATTGTGGCTGTTGTTGTTGTTGTAAGTAGCTGTTGGTGCATTCTTCGGAATTTGCCCTCTTATTAAATAGACGTTTCCATGGCAACCAAGGCTGTCCGGAAACTTGATTGATGGATATATTGTTCGTAAAAAGATATCGGGCTCACCGCATTATTCGAATGGCATAACATTCATGTTCGGGGTTTCAGACATCCTTAGACTTGTCTATGAAGTTTTCAGCATACATCTAATGAGTAAGCCCATATCATCAACACTGTTGCTGGAATGGGTAGAACCTAGACTCCAGTATATTACGAAGGCTTCCCATCGGTTAACGGAATTTGAGGATCTTAACTTGGAGTTATTATGCTCCATATTTCTTACTTTTATCACTTCTTGAATGAGAATATACTGATTTGTCAACATTTATTTCAGAGTAGTCAATTTATAATTCAACATTTTTGGCACCGCTTAGTGTATAAAGTTTTAACATAGGCAATGAGGATGAACGGTTTGGGAGGTGAGGTGCATTCTGCTGACAAGTACATTGTGGGATATGTTAAGACGCACCTGCATGCATTAGAACATTAAAATATTTACATTGTCGGCAATATCAACGTAATTGCATCTCGTCAATTCCCTGATTAAGTCTAGACTTCCATATTTCGGCAAGAAATACTTTAATTCGAGTGCTACAACCTGAAAAATATCTTGACAGGCGTTGCCCAGCTCGATCTCAGTTATGCGCGCTGGTACAAATGACGTCATTCATTTGGCCCTTTTCTCTTCTTTCAGAAAGCGGTACACAGGTCCCCAAATTGTCCCTCTCAACAACGCCTTATTGAGCCCTGAGTTAAAATCAAACTCGCAGCGAATATGAACAAATATCATACTCCAAACAGCTACCACCGTCCTTCGATTATTCGTCGCAACAGACAGATTTAAAAAAAACCCAGTTCACTTCTTTGGTAGAGGTTGCATAAAGGGGTCAACAGATCGGGTCTACTTTTTTAGTAGCCTGAGGCCTGAATTTTTATGGTCACAGATATAGTACAACGTAGAGTAGGCGAAAGGAAATAGTTGAAAGGAGGTGTTCGCTTTAGATGGATATTTTTCCCTTCAGAGTCGCTCTCTGCTGCTCTACTGTCTCGCTCCGAGCCGGCCGGTAAATTGTGACGTAATGCTCAGGCATTTCCCAACTCTTTGTCAGACAGGCGAGGCCAGTCTAATGGGAAATTATGGTTCATATTCTCGTACGGATAACATTGGCACATGCATAATCACTTGGGAAAGCAAGCGTCACCACTTGTTTAGGGTCATTTCCTTAATAAAGGCCTTGATCAGACACGTTTAACCGTATAATTTTTCAATTCATAGTTACAACTTTCCGATGCTCTGAGACGAAATTATATATGTGTAACAATTAATTTTTTGCTCTGCTGGTTCGTCAGAACATTCAAATACTGAACAAGTGGTCTGACTGTGTGTGTGGAGTTTGTGTGCAATTCTATTCACGAATTAAAATAAAATAAGGGATTAGTACGTGCATTAGGGGTTCGCTGTCTTTATTTCACGTCACTATTGCACTTTAAAGTCGAAAATGAAGATGGGAGAAAAAAAAGAAAAATGAAAAAAAAATTTGGTATTTGGAGATTCGAACCAAACTGTTGGTTTTCTTTTAATCTGCAGTCCGACACCGTAACCATTCGGCCAAGCAGCTGTTACAATTTTTAAGTTGAGGAATCATGTGCCGAATGGCGGTGAACTACACCCTTTCAGAGCATTACAAGCGTTTTGACATATTTCAATATTATGAAAATATGACACCTTTAACCAAAACGATTTTTCAGTATCATTTTGGATCAAACCTACCGCATTTCGATATGTAAGACTCGTTTTGGTTAAAGGTGTCATATTTTATATATGAAGGGAATTCCCTTCAGAATATCGCCAAAAATTGCAAAAACAAACAAATGCTTATTTTCTAATACTCGTAATATTTTTTTGACAAATCTCTTCTCGGTGAAAATTGAGAATATGAAAATTCAGTATTTTCTCTCTCCAGCTAATAACTTACAAAGTAAACGAGAGGAAATTATATTTTCGGTTTATAAACGCAACACACTATGGAAAAAAATACGGTCAAACCGAACACCTCCTTTTGTTTGACCAGTGTTCGGCTGCAGATTTAGAAAAAAAATCTTGCTCTGTTTTAAGAAAAATCTCGTATATTCTTGGGTGCATACCACGGGGGATATGGCTACAAGCTGGTATCTTTGTATCGGATGATCTCTGTGATGTTTTAGTTTGGAAGCCACCATTACTGTGTATAGAAAATGTAATACCGCAGGAAAGGACATGGCGCCTGCTGATTGGCTGTTAGTCATACTATTCAAGTGCAATTATGTAATAACCTTGTCAAGTCATCGGATGGAAAGTGATGAACTGTATGACCGTTAGAAGGACGAAATGGTCCAAGGCAACTAGCGGAGTGCAAGTTCTTATACAGAATATGTTTGTAAGGCCCGACGCCGACCAAGCGTTCCATTCTTCACCATGTTAACTGCAGTCACAATCCACAATCACAATGATTTGTATAGAGGATACGCCTCGAAGACGAAATGCCCGCCACAGAATGTCACCATATACAGATATCACACCAAATAAAGGTGGTGGGGAAAGGTGCCAGCGTACAAGAAGTCAGTCATATAAACTCACAAGTCTGAGGTGGTGTTTTGGGTTTTGCAAAATATTTTGCTGTTGTACCTGGACGAATACTCTACATGTACGTAGCTCTACTTCATAACAAAAGTTAAAAATTATGAATTATAAATCATTATATCAAATTCTAATATCTAAAATTCTAATGTCTGGAAATAAATATTACAACACTAAAAGATCATGAACGGTTCAGTTTTCGTTGTCCCTAATTGTAGTAATCTGCTTCGATTGGTGGTTAAAAGGAAGTAATTATTTTCCCCATCCATCGTAATGTTAAATGGCACGATTTCACGAAAAGAACCCTATTTAACTGAAACTAGAACAATAATTCCCGGACATTATGTTTAAACACGAGAGGTCGGTGATCAGTTGGACTGTATGAAACACGATGTCAACACGGCCAAATTTCACCTACCGGAGGTGCTCGAATTTACTGATTCCATGATCCTGACAATACTGGAAATTCACTGACTGTAAATATTGCCAGTTCATGTTAATTGCGTGAAGGAATTACTTGAAACTTAACGGCAATATTTTGTACTCACTCATCGATTTCCAGAGCCCAGCATTTTACCTGAATATCAGCCAATCGTATAGCTGAACCAGTTCATTAATTCCTCTGTTCTTCAAGGAAAGGCGATGAAAGGCGATGATCCGCAAATGTTTTGTTATTCCAATAACTTGACCAGAAGATACCGTGCAGGTAACAATATTACAGCCCAGCTCCTAAAAATAAAGATTATAGGGAAATCCTCTGCCCCCACCCTTTCCCATCCACAAAATGCGTATCCCCACCCTCTCCCATCAACGCAATGTGTATCCCCACCCTCTCCCATCAACAAAATGTGTATCCCCACCCTCTCCCATCAACAAAATGTGTATCCCCACCCTCTCCCATCAACAAAGTGTGTACCTCCACCCTCTCCCATCAACAAAATGTGTATCCCCCACCCTCTCCCATCAACAAAATGTGTATCCCCCACCCTCTCCCATCAACAAAATGTGTATCCCCCACCCTCTCCCATCAACAAAATGAATGCAAATGATCATAGGCCTGGATCTATTAGATATCTCAATATTGTCGTTTTTAGCTAATCTTTTTATATTCGGCCACATAATGATATCCGACAATAAGAAACAGCGAGAAATGCTGAATACGGGGATGCATACAGGGAAATAATTCAACCATGGGATCGTATTATTCCATACTGATAGAGACAAAAGGATAAAAGATGTTCGGTGTTATGGTGGAATTCACGTAAAAATGCTCAGTGGCTGATTTAATTGGTTGTATGTAACTGCACCACCGATATTGTACAATTTAGAACGCCTATCCCCCCCCCCTACCCCCCCGCACCGAAAGAGCCTCAGCTCCTTAGAACATAAAGGAAACAAGTCGTGTTCTTTTACGGTGAATGACTCACGGAAAACCTGCAGTCGATCATATGCTAATCGAGAAAGAATGGCTGAACACGAATGTAGGTCTAGAAGAAAGTGATTGTTTCCCTTGTCCCTCATAATGGTGGCATGACTTCAATAAAATAAATCTACTTTACTGAAACCATAACAATAACTGCCGGACATCCTGCTTAATGACGGTAGGTCATTGATTGTTCCCCCCCTTCCCCCCCCTCATAATGCTGAAATGACTTCAATAAAATAAATCTACTTTACTGAAACCATAACAGTATTTGCCGGACATCCTGCTTAATCAAGGTATGTCATTGATTGTTGTCCATACCCCTCATAATGCTGACATGACTTCAGTAAAATAAATCTACTTTACTGAAACCATAACAGTAATTGCCGATCAAAGTATGTCAATGATCACCTAAACTGTAGGAAAACAAGGTATCAGCCAGTCTCAATTTCACTGAAAGAAGGTAAAACAAGGTGCCCGATTTTACTACATCCCAGAGTAAGACAATGCTGCAATTCCACTGATCGTGAATGTTGCCTGTGCACGTTAATTACGCGGAGGGAGTTAGACAACATTTTGCAATCGCTCACCAATTTTCAGCTACCAGCACGTTATCTGAATATCAACCAATTCCTCTGCAGTGTGGTATTGATATATTTCGCGTACAAATTGTTCTGTATATAGCGACAATGTTTGTTTTAGAATTTTAGTCGGTCAGCTATTGAGCAGGCCAATTAACTTTCAGTAAGGTTAGTAGTAGAGAAAGAGCAAATTCCTTAGCATTTATGCAGATGAGATGACGTCATCGATGATGTCACAGAGCTCTCGTCCAATCAGAAGCGAGTATTTCAAATCCGTCACAGAGCTCTCGTCCAATCAGAAGCGAGTATTTCAAATCCGTCACAGAGCTCTCGTCCAATCAGAAGCCGTCTAATCTCCGGCCCTCTCCGGGATAATAGATAGCCTTTATCTGCCCCTTCCGAAGCATCAATGGCCTGTACAGGGTCCCCGACAATATCGCCATCTATTTGTCCATGTTAAATGGCAAGTGGGGAACCCTCGGTTTCACCATACAATGAAAGGGTCCCAGTGGGAATTGAACCCGGGTCGTTTTATCAAGAGGCAGACACGTTATCCATTAGGCTACGAGTCATATCATACGAACCAAGGTTGAAAATAGCATATATATGTCTACTACCCATGTTAATGTATACGGGGAATACCTAAATCGACGTTTTGTGACCTAGGTGGGTCCCTAGTGGACCGATTGGGTCGAGTGAGGTATCAAAGTGAAGCATTCGTGAAGGGGCATCTGATGGGCTGGGTGTGGGGTTGAAATATCGGCATTCTGCGCATGCGCGGTGGCCAAAGGGTATGAAAATAGCCGTTTTGGAGCTAGGGGAGCCACTAATGGTCCAATGGGGTCGAGTGAGGTATCAAAGTGAAGCATTCGTGAAGGGGCATCTGATCGGCTGGGTGTGGGGTTGAAATATCGGCATTCTGCGCATGCGCGGTGGCCGAAGGGTATGGAAATAGACGTTTTGGGATCGAGGGGAGCCCCTAATGGGCCGATGGAGTTGTATGAGGTATCCATGTGAAGCCTATGTGAAGGGGCATCCAGTCATGGGTGGATGCATGTAAATTTTTTCCTGAAAAAAAACCGGAACACGGACTTTATCGAAAAATCCGGGGAAAATGCCTATATGGGGTATGGGGGGTATATAGGTCGCCAGGCTTAACGGCACTTGCCTATCAATAGAGTTATCTCCCCCTAGTTCCAGGGTGGGTGTATGCAAAATTTTTCCTGAAAAAATACGGAACACGGACTTTATCCTAAATTACGGGAAAATGCCTATATGGGGTATGGTGGGTATAGGACCATCCTGGGAAACCTACTTCCCGACATTTGCGGTATAGGTTGTGGGGTCTCGTTTTCTTAGTCTCGTCAAGACAAACATGATAGGAAGTGTCACGGAGCGAAACGGTGAAATTTTTGAAAAAGTACCATATAGCCCCATATAGACCCATATAGTCCCATACTGGGGTATAGAGCCAATGTTTGTCCCACTGGGAAACCTACTTCTATACATTTGCGGTATGGTTGTTTGGATTTGTTTTTCACGTCTCGTCATTTAGAACATGATAGGAAGTGTCCCGGCACGAAACGGTGAATTTTTTGGAAAAAGTCACCGAGGCCTGGGTAGGCCCATAGGCCTATACTGCATGGCTATGGGTGTATAGGCCCATACGGGGTGGACGTGTTGGGGTCTAGGTGAGTCCCTAATGATCCGATGGGGTCGTATGAGGTCTTATTTTGAAGCTCTCATGCAGGCGCACTTCACTACACTAATGGTTCGTCCGTGTTCAATAGTCTGCGCATGCGCAGCCTGGCCGTAGTAGAGAAAACAGGCATTTTTGGGGTATGTGGGTGTGTGTTTGGGGTAGAGATGGGCTATTCACGGTTCGAATGGGTCGTGTGAGGTGTCAAAGTGAAGCTTGTGTGGGGTAGAGTCAGAATGGTGTGTTTTTAAGTGCAAGTCGCGTCAATCTGCGCATGCGCAGTTGGTTGTAGTAAGTAAAGTGGCCATTTTAGAGGTGTGTGGAGGTGAGTTTGGAGTCGAGATGGACCATCCTTGGTCCGAATGCGTCCTGGGAGGTGTCATTTTGTAGTTTTCGGGGTGTACATTCCGATTTGAGGGATGTTCCCGTCATCTGTGACGTCATCGATGACGTCATCAGTACGAGTAGTAGCGAAAGTGGACATTTTGGGGCAGTGAAGGAAGGTATTTGGGGTAGAGATGCTCCATTCTCAGCCCGAATGCGTCGTGGGAGGTGTCATTTTGTAGTTCTCGGGGTGTAGACCCCGATTTGAGGGATGTTGGCGTCATCTGTGACGCCATCGGTAACGTCATCAGAATGAGTAGTAGCGAAAGTGAGCATTTTAGGGCACTGGAGGAAGGTATTTGGGGTAGAGAGGGACCATCCTTGGTCCGAATGCGTCGTGGGAGGTGTCATCTTGTAGCTCTCGGTGTGTATATTCCGATTTGAGTGCTGTCCACAGCATCTGTGACGTCATTGGTGACGTCATCAGTACGAGTAGTAGCGAAAGTGGGCATGGGCCACTAGTGGTCCGATGGAGTCGAGTGAGGTATTATTGTAATTACAAGCGTCTAGTCCGTCATTCATAATCCAGCCGTCGTCCATTAGAGAATATCCGCGTCCATAATCCAAAGCATACGTGAGGGAGCATCCGACGGGATGGGTGTGACGTATGTGTGACGTTACTTCCGGTTTCTGTGAGCAAACACCAGCTCCGAACACAGAAGAGTTCCAATTTTTTCGTAGACCTTAGACGTATGGAATGCATGTACTGACTTTCAACATTCGGATGACCTTCAACATCCGGGACCTTTTCAACACCCGGATACCCTAGTTTTACATGCGGGTTCTCTTCTACATCCGGGTTGTTACATGCGGGGACCGTGGAACATGCGACGAGTGAGTGAGTGAGTGAGTGAGTTAGTGAGTGAGTCGTGCCCAACGCCCGTGAGGCGTTCCAACGCCCATCTTAACGCATGGACGCACTAACGATGGTGAGTGAGTGAGTGAGCGAGCGAGCGAGCGAACGGGTGGGCGAGCGATCGAGCGACTGAGTGAGTGAGTGGGTGAGGGAGTGAGTGAGTGAGTGGTCATATATGGTCGTTAATACACCCTTAGCCTACCGGTGAGAGAACAACAACAACAAGGACGGCAGGTCAATCATTTTATTATCCACTCCAGTACATCATACCCAAGCTGGGGGGAGCCGCGTTGGGTATGTCTACAATAGGAGTAGCCTCTTGTCCGATCAGAGGCCGCCATTTGGCGCTGCGTCTGTCATATTCGTTCTTGCCCGTTAGATGTATTCTCGGCTGCTCTCGGCCAATCAGTCGCCATTTCAGAAAGTTCCATCTTCGGCCATCTTCTGAACCGTTTGTTCTAATCGTCATCGGGTCCGGTGTTGGTAATGGTAGCGCCCGTGTGGCAGAACTCTTGGATCGGAGCTCTTGGAGCTCAAAGGGTGTGGAGCTCAGATCTCAGAAGTGACGTCAGCCTTTTACATCCGAGTCCTCATCTTACATCCGGGTTTTTCCATGTTTACTGTCACGTAACCGGAACCGGAAGTTGTCACAAGAGAGGTGGCACCCCTCGGAGCTCTTGCATATAAACAAGACATGCATCACACACACATACCTGGTGCACCCGCACCCTGGAGTACCCTATTCCCTACGGGATATAGGGTACAGGGTGCACCAGGTATGTATGTGTGATGCATGTCTTGTTAATATGCAAGAGCTCCAACGGGTGCCACCTCTCTTGTGACAACTTCCGGTTCCGGTTACGTGACAGTAAACATGGAAAACCCCGGATGTAAGATGAGGACTCTGATGTAAAAGGATGACGTCACTTCTGAGATCTGAGCTCCACACCCTTTGAGCTCCAAGAGCTCCGATCCAAGAGTTCTGCCACACGGGCGCTCCCACTACCAACACCGGACCCGATGACGATTAGAACAAACGGTTCAGAAGATGGCCGAAGATGGAACTTTCTGAAATGGCGACTTCTGATTGGCAGAGAGCAGCCGAGAATACATCTAACGGGCAAGAACGAATATGACAGACACAGCGCCAAATGGCGGCCTCTGATCGGACAAGAGGCTACTCCTATTGTAGACATACCCAACGCGGCTCTCCCCAGCTTGGGTATGATGTACTGGAGGGGATAATAAAATGATTGACCTGCCATCCTTGTTGTTGTTGTTCTCTCACCGGTAGGCTAAGGGTGTATTAACGACCATATATGACCACTCACTCACTCGCTCCCTCACCCACTCACTCACTCAGTCGCTCGATCGCTCGCCCACCCGTTCGTTCGCTCGCTCGCTCACTCACTCACTCACTCACTCACTCACCATTGTTAGTGCGTCCATGCGTTAAGATGGGCGTTGGAACGCCTCACGGGCGTTGGGCACGCCTCACTCACTCACTCTCTCACTCACTCACACTCACTCACTCACTCACTCACTCGTCGCATGTTCCACGGTCCCCGCATGTAACAACCCGGATGTAGAAGAGAACCCGCATGTAAAACTAGGGTATCCGGGTGATTGAATTGAATTGAATTGAATTTTATTCACCAATGAACCAAATATTATAAACTTAATATCAGTGGCTTCAACATAAAAGACATTATAATTCAAGAATAGTGAATAATTTAGCCAGATTTCTAAATTGGCGGGATTAAAACCCCTTGGGGCTTGTTCTATCCCTGCGTGGAGTAAAGCAAATATGAAAATAATAAGCATTCATCGGCGAAATAAGGAACAGAAGAATACACAAAAAAGTTCTATGTACACATAATTATCCGGGCACAGATTGTGATGTAGATCAGTTTTCAATCAGGTATGTTTTCAGTTTAGATTTGAATAATGATATTGATTTTATTGTTTTGAATGGAGGAGATAGTTTGTTCCACTCCCGAGGTCCAGTAGTTTTAAGTGTATAAAATGACAAATTAGATCTATAAAAAGGTCTGTATAGATTACATTGTTGTCCTCGTGTTTGGTAGCGATGAACATCTGATTGTTTAATAAAATAATCCTGGAAGCTTTCTGGTAGCAATTCAGGATGATGAATAAATTTATGGGTGATTAGAAGACAGGAGTAAAGATTTAATTTGTGTAATTGTAACACTTTTAAATTTTTAAATAATGGGTCTGTGTGATCAAGTTTTTTTGATAAAGTTATCACCCTTAAGGCACGTTTCTGAAGTAAAAGCAATGGTTGGAGGTGAGTGACATAGGTATTTCCCCAGAGTATATTACAGTAGGACAGGTAAGGAAATATCAATGAATAGTATAGTATGTATAATGTTTTCTTGTTTATCGAGTTTTTGATGTAGTTGATAATACCTATATTTCTTGATACTTTATTACAGATGTAATTTATATGTGATTTCCAGTTCAATTGGTCATTGAATAAAACACCTAAAAATTTGAACTGGTGAACAAGTTCTATTTCTGTTCCTGATATAAGAAGGTGTGGTGTGTTAATTGTTCGGTTATTACTGTTGGGTCTGACTAGCATATATTTAGTTTTCTTAATATTGAGGGATAAACGATTACAACAGAACCAGTTGTGTAGCTTCTCTAGTTCCTGTGACATAATGTTGATGACTTCAGAAATGTCTTCAGAGGAAAACACAACACTGGTATCATCGGCAAAGAGAACAATTTTGAGCATATTAGTGGCAGTGCTAATGTCATTTATATGAAGGAGGAAGAGAATTGGTCCAAGAATTGAGCCTTGGGGTACCCCACAGGCAACGGGCATAGGGTTAGAATGGGTGTCATTGAATACCACGGTTTGTAGTCGATCAGTCAGATAACTGCGAAACCAATTATTCGACAAGCCTCGAAAACCATGGTGTTCTAACTTGAAAAGTAAGATTTCGTGATTGACGGTGTCAAACGCCTTGGATAGGTCTAAAAATGAGACTATACTGTACTGTTTGGATTCTTTAGCAGAAACAAGTGTATCAAATAAAGAACATGAAGCTAAAGATGTGGAGTGGTTTGCTCGAAATCCATACTGGTCACTGGAGATAACTCCATTTGCTGCCAGGAAATCAATCATCTTAGTAACGGCAAGTTTCTCTAGTATTTTACTGAAGCAAGGCAAGATAGATATTGGTCTATAGTTAGAAAAAGCAGTGGGATCATCCGATTTAAATATCGGTGTTACCTTAGCACATTTATACAAATCCGGGACTATTCCAGAGGTAAAAGATAGGTTCATAACAGAAGACAGGGGCTTGGAAATAAAGTTGGAAACCAGTTTAACTAAGGACATCCGAATACCATCCAAACCAGGTGAGGCCGACTTCAGATTCATTATAGTTTGCTGAACATCTTCTGGGGTTACAACTGAAAATTGAAAATTATCCATAACAGGGGGCCAAGGTAGTCATTGAAGTTTGACCCTGTGTTAGGAATTTGGGAATCAAGATTTGAAGCGACGGTACTGAAATACTCGTTAAATTTGGTTGCAATAGTCTGGTTGTCAGTTATTTCCTCGCCGTTTACGTTAAAATATTTCGATGTTTTTGTGGATTTCTTTCGATTCAGGAGATGATTCAGTGTTTTCCACGTTACTTTGATATCCTGGTTAGATTCATTAAATTTTTGTTCGAAATATTGCTTTTTTGATATGCGAATTGTATGATTTAATTTGTTTCTGTAGGTTCTATATTGTCCATGTATAAGTTCATCATGGGAGACGAGAAATAGTCGGTACAATCTATTTTTTTCGTGAATGGAGGTCAAAATTCCATATGTGATCCAGGGTTTAATGATTTTCTTCTTAGATAATTTGCAAGTTACTAATGGAAAGCAATCGTTATATATCACGTTAAATTTTGTAAGGAATCTATCAAGAGCTATATTTGGATCATCACAATCTTGATCAATATCGGTCCAATCCATCTCTTTCGTTCTTCGCGTAAATTGGTCTTTTTGTTCCGGTGTAATTCTGCGGTAAGTTATTTTTTGTTCTGGTATTTCACAGCTGGACTCAGATTTCAAGATGTGGAAGATTGGAAAATGGTCAGTAATATCCGTTAAAAAGATACCTGAGAAAAGGTTTTCCTCGTGGAAGTTGATAAATATATTATCTATAAGTGTTGATGAAAGGGATCGAACTCTAGTAGGTTTAGTAATTTGCGGGAAAAAATAATATGATTTCATGATATCAAGAAATTCCTTAGAGGGTACATGGCGATCGGTTTTAAAAAGGTCAATGTTGAAATCGCCCATCAGGATACAGTTATTTTTTCCAATGTCCGTCGTGCTAAGAATATCAGTTAGATATCGATTGAAGTTACTTACATTTTTGCCAGGTGGTCGATAGAATATCCCCACAAGATAATTTATTTCACCAAAAACAAATTCCAAGAAGAGAGATTCATATTCGCCGTCCTCATCCAGGTGTGAGAGGTCTTCTCTTATTGTACAGGATTTTATATGATCATTGACGTAGAAAATTAGTCCGCCTCCTCTTTTCCTGCTTCGAGAGGATGGGAAGGGCGTATACCCAGGTATTTCAAACAGTGCCTCAGTTGAGGGATTTAACCAGCTTTCCGAGAAACCCAAAACCGAGAATTGGTATTTAAGATTATGTATGAATCCTGTTATTTCTGAGAAATGTTTCTTGAGGCTCCTCGCGTTCATGTGTAAAAATGATAGTGATTGTTGAGTAGTGTTAGTTGTTTCCTCGATAAATGTGATATCAGTGAAATATTTGGATTGGTGACTATTAATATTATTCCAGTGAGCAATTTCAAGGTCATTATCGTCTGTAATAGCTTTCCTATGATCAATGTCATTTAATTCAATAGGGTTGAAACACATATTTTGGATAAATTCTAGATTGATTGCAGAATGCGTTGGTGGAGAATGATTAAATTGTTCTGGAATTTGTTCGTTGAAGAATGGGAGGAATGATGCAAAATTCACGAGTGGAACATTCTCCTCGGAGGGTTCCTTATCATCCATATCGAAGTGAACAGGTAAGAGCGGACTGACCTAGAATCACAATACATGCCGGATTAATTATTGAACAAACAAATATATAAGACAGGTATAACATATGTACAAATATACAACCTGAAGAGGGGACGTATTTAGACATATTATGTCTACTATAGACCAAGATATGTCAACCGCTGACATGCTTGATTGGTCACCTACCCGACTAATATCTAGTAAATAAATAATTGATAATAGCATAGTACAATTGTAAACAATGTAGAACAGCTTCTATAATCGCACCATGAATACATGGAATCAGTTGCCTTTACGATAGTGAATACTACTATATATATATATCAGTGAACAGTGTCAAGGTTGAATACTGTCAGGCCAAGGTTTCAATGTGCACACATATGCCACGAAACAGGATTAGGAAGCATTATCATGATTGTAATAATCATCTCGGCTCGGGTCCATGGTGAACTCATGGTGCTATTCACAGGAGATGTTTAATATACATGGCAACATCTATAGTGCAGGAGGAGAAAAATAATGAAAACATTTAGCATTAAATTCGAACTATGAATAAACGAATATAGCAGTTTGATATACCATGTGTGTAAGAAGAGACGATTGTGATATATGCTGTTCCAGCCATTAGGTAAAACACAACCAAGACGCTACGTGTTACGAGGTCGCGAAATGAATAATAAACATAAGAAACTGTGTGAAACAAACTCATGCAGACTAGACAGGTGTGGGCGATTTTTACTTTGTCAGTAACTTTGTCATAACAATTCAACATTAGCTCGTAAATCGTCTTCACATTTATTACCTGTGCTACCTGTCACAGAGACACCCGTTGAGAGAAATAAGTCGATGTGGCTGTGCGGATATTGACATGTGTCCGTTCACATTCTGCTCACAGGTGAGGAGAAAGCTGTTCATGTAGTTCGACATGAAATAAATAGATTAGTGTAGTGTATCTGTCGCGAGTTAGGGAATCAATTAACATGTGAGGAGAGGGGAATATTCATGTAGTCCGATATGAAGTAAGTAACTAGATTAGTGCAGTAGATCTAGATCTGTGGCGAGTAAGAGAATCAATATTTACAGGAAAGAGAAGGAATCATTTAGTCTTCTGTATGTTGTAACAACTGGCCCAAGGAAACAAGCTATCATTGGTATTCAATAATTCACGGAGCGCATATGGCCCGCCATAGAGAAACTGACTTAGAGGGTAGATATTCAAATAAAGTTACGGTGGTCTTATACACAAGGTCAATTTCACTTTTAACAGCCGATATACCGTCGTTTTACAATCATTCAGCCAGACGATGAGATAAAGGTTGATTGGCGACATGAAATGTACAGCTAGGGAAATACATGTAGGTCTACGGGTGATTTAATTGTTATGCAGGATATGATTTGGACCATTCTGTCGCAGGTATATATATATTTGTCGGCGCAAACGAGAATGATAGTAACGGGATTATGTGGAATGAGAGTAAAGTAACGAAGTGCGATTAAGTTGTGTTGACCCCAGCAAATAAATCTTTTTCAGATGATATGGTTTATATACACGGTGAGTATCATTACTAAGTATTTTACGTGATTTCCAATGATATTATTTGAAGAAGCAAGCGAGCATATTGCTCAATCACTAAGTAGCGATAGTGTATGACATTTATTTGGATGGAATCCAAAGTCTGGGCAAAGACAATATCGAATCAAAAATAGTCCTAGTGGGAGCAGCTGCAAGTAAAATTCATTGTTATGTGATATAATAATGTCTTCTACTTTAGTTCATGTTGTTCAATTGCCGCTGTGAGTTTGTCACCGTGAGAACTGTCTGATCTGTTATGTTACAACATGTGTAGCGAGTTACGACAAATACCTCGATGCATTGTCAATTCATCAGTCTGGTATGCAGCCATATTACATTTAATGAAAGTCTAAGTATAATAATTCAGCACAGTACCTTATTACTCTTTGTGGGGAGACCACGGGGAATGTTTATCTCGCCTTACCTCGAGCACGACGTCAGCATCAACAGACCTGATGAAAAGGTCCCGGATGTTGAAGGTCATCCGGATGTTGAAAGTCAGTACATGCATTCCATACGTCTAAGGTCTAAGGAAAAATTGGAACTCTTCTGTGTTCGGAGGTAGTTTTTGCTCACAGAAACCGGAAGTAACGTCACACATAGGGTGCATTCCACACCTAAATGATGTGCGGTTAAAAATAGACATGGGTTCGGGTCTTCGGCCTTAAATATATGTGAAATCTTTAAGAAAACCCCTGTAAAAGTATATATTTTCCGAATGGGCACACTCATGCCATTATTCCAGGAGGCAAGTGAGCTATTGAAATTGAAAATGAAAGACGCGCAATCCTCCTTAAACCTTCTTCAACTTTTCTGAAAAACTCCTTAAAATATATGAAAATGTGTCAAATTCTACCCGCAACCCAGAGAAAACGTACGAAATGATTTTCTTTTATGTATGTTAAAGTGTTTCCCGTCCAAAGGACAATTTAAAATGGCGAAAAAAACAGGGGGTCGACCTACTCGTTTTTTGTAAAATTTTATCGCCATAAAGGAATCATCGTTTTCGTTTCCCGAGAAAGTGAGAATTTTGGCCTGCCTGATATTCAATTCCGGAAACGATTAACTCCATAGTGGCGCGTAGTTGAGACTAGCAAGCAAATGTTATATCCTCGTTTGAAGAAATGGTTACGTCCAGCAGGGCGATACTATAGATATCAGTTAGTAGAAAGGGAGGAAGAATTACCATGCTGTCAAAAAACAGGCGACCTTCCTTATTATGAAATTAGGGAGGGGCCATTTGTGCGAAACCGTGGCCTAGTGTGGAGTGCACCCTTAAGGCTAGGGTGTTTTCTCAGAATTTCTGTTCTCAAGGCTATGCCAATCTGGGAGTGTTTGTGAGTTTCTTGGTATGCGACACTTGCTTGTAGTATGCAGTTTTATCGGATATCCCGTCAATCACTTTCCCCCTACCCCATCTTTGTTTTTGCGACTTTTGCTGAAAAATCGAGAGTTTCAGAGCTCAATAAGAATATAGCATTATGCTTTGACCGTGACAATGAAAGCCATGAACAAAAATCGGGAGCGTTGACCAGCTTTCGAATGAGGCATGAGAAGCAAAATAAACGCAAAAATAGCTGAAATTCGAGCCAAATTGTCAATAATTTTTCATTCCGACTTTTTCTAAAAATTCGGGGGTGGGAGTAAAAACTTCGAGATAAAAGGGACAAAACCAGAATAATACGCTCTCATTCACTTTAGATCAGGGTGCTGGTGTGATCGGTATTGAAAATTAATCACTTTGACATTCACATTGACAATAATTGGGACATACAGGTCACTAAGCGTAACATATGTGCCTAACCAAGGGGAGGTAATTCTGTATAGGTCCAAATAGCATATATACAAGGACAATGATATCATACCATGTAGTATGCATAAAATCGAAACATTTTTGACTAAGATAAATGAACTTTACTATCCCGTTCCATATCAAGTCATTACAAGGTCCGAATAAGCGCTTTTAACGAATGTAGTGTAGGAGATCATACAATATTTGGCCTACTCGTGTATTATAACCGTGCAATGAAGCCTACATTAAGGGTGCATTCCACACCTAAATGATGTGCGGTTAAAAATAGACATGGGTTCGGGTCTTCGGCCTTAAATATATGTGAAATCTTTAAGAAAACCCCTGTAAAAGTATATATTTTCCGAATGGGCACACTCATGCCATTATTCCAGGAGGCAAGTGAGCTATTGAAATTGAAAATGAAAGACGCGCAATCCTCCTTAAACCTTCTTCAACTTTTCTGAAAAACTCCTTAAAATATATGAAAATGTGTCAAATTCTACCCGCAACCCAGAGAAAACGTACGAAATGATTTTCTTTTTATGTATGTTAAAGTGTTTCCCGTCCAAAGGACAATTTAAAATGGCGAAAAAAACAGGGGGTCGACCTACTCGTTTTTTGTAAAATTTTATCGCCATAAAGGAATCATCATTTTCGTTTCCCGAAAAAGTGAGGATTTTGGCCTGCCTGATATTCAATTCCGGAAACGATTAACTCCATAGTGGCGCGTAGTTGAGACTAGCAAGCAAATGTTATATCCTCGTTTGAAGAAATGGTTACGTCCAGCAGGGCGATACTATAGATATCAGTTAGTAGAAAGGGAAGAAGAATTACCATGCTGTCAAAAACAGGCGACCTTCCTTATTATGAAATTAGGGCGAAACCGTGGCCTAGTGTGGAGTGCACCCATACGTCACACCCATCCCGTCGGATGCTCCCTCACGTATGCTTTACAATAATACCTCACTCGACTCCATCGGACCACTAGTGGCCCATGCCCACTTTCGCTACTACTCGTACTGATGACGTCACCAATGACGTCACAGATGCTGTGGACAGCCCTCAAATCGGAATATACACCCCGAGAGCTACAAGATGACACCTCCCACGACGCATTCGGACCAAGGATGGTCCCTCTCTACCCCAAATACCTTCCTTCAGTGCCCTAAAATGCTCACTTTCGCTACTACTCATTCTGATGACGTTACCGATGGCGTCACAGATGACGCGAACATCCCTCAAATCGGGGTCTACACCCCGAGAACTACAAAATGACACCTCCCACGACGCATTCGGGCTGAGAATGGAGCATCTCTACCCCAAATACCTTCCTTCACTGCTCCAAAATGTCCACTTTCGCTACTACTCGTACTGATGACGTCATCGATGACGTCACAGATGACGGGAACATCCCTCAAATCGGAATGTACACCCCGAGAACTACAAAATGACACCTCCCAGGACGCATTCGGACCAAGGATGGTCCATCTCGACTCCAAACTCACCTCCACACACCTCTAAAATGGCCACTTTACTTACTACAACCAACTGCGCATGCGCAGATTGACGCGACTTGCACTTAAAAACACACCATTCTGACTCTACCCCACACAAGCTTCACTTTGACACCTCACACGACCCATTCGAACCGTGAATAGCCCATCTCTACCACAAACACACACCCACATACCCCAAAAATGCCTGTTTTCTCTACTACGGTCAGGCTGCGCATGCGCAGACTATTGAACACGGACGAACCATTAGTGTAGTGAAGTGCTCCTGCATGAGAGCTTCAAAATAAGACCTCATACGACCCCATCGGATCATTAGGGACTCACCTAGTCCCCAACACGTCCACCCCGTATGGGCCTATACACCCATAGCCATGCAGTATAGGCCTATGGGCCTACCCAGGCCTCGGTGACTTTTTCCAAAAATTTCACCGTTTCGCTCCGGGACACTTCCTATCATGTTCTAAATGACGAGACATGAAAAACAAATCCAAACAACCATACCGCAAATGTATAGAAGTAGGTTTCCCAGTGGGACAAACATTGGTCCTATACCCCAGTATGGGACTATATGGGTCTATATGGGGCTATATGGTACTTTTTCAAAAATTTCACCGTTTCGCTCCGCGACACTTCCTATCATGTTTGTCTTGACGAGACTAAGGCGAAAGTGGACATTTTGGGGGCAGTGAAGGAAGGTATTTGGGGTAGAGATGCTCCATTCTCAGCCCGAATGCGTCGTGGGAGGTGTCATTTTGTAGTTCTCGGGGTGTAGACCCCGATTTGAGGGATGTTCGCGTCATCTGTGACGCCATCGGTAACGTCATCAGAATGAGTAGTAGCGAAAGTGAGCATTTTGGGCACTGAAGGAAGGTATTCGGGGTAGAGAGGGGCCATCCTTGGTCCGAATGCGTCGTGGGAGGTGTCATCTTGTAGCTCTCGGGGTGTATATTCCGATTTGAGGGCTGTCCACAGCATCTGTGACGTCATTGGTGACGTCATCAGTACGAGTAGTAGCGAAAGTGGGCATGGGCCACTAGTGGTCCGATGGAGTCGAGTGAGGTATTATTGTAAAGCATACGTGAGGGAGCATCCGACGGGATGGGTGTGACGTATGTGTGACGTTACTTCCGGTTTCTGTGAGCAAAAACTACCTCCGAACACAGAAGAGTTCCAATTTTTCCTTAGACCTTAGACGTATGGAATGCATGTACTGACTTTCAACATCCTGATGACTTTCAACATCCGGGACCTTTTCAACACCCGGATACCCTCCATTATCGTCTCCCGCGACTTAGGGTGTATAAATTTTACCAGACCTCCACATAGAGGGAAAGTGTCTTCTGTGTAATTTTCAGCCTTGTACGATTTGGGATTTAAGTTATAGCATTAATTTTCTTCGCTGCAAACAAGCGGAAGCTCGCAAATTTTCGGTTAAAAAAGAAAAAAATGGCACTTCTCCCGAGACTTAGGGTGTATAAATTTTACCAGACCTTCACGTATAGGCGAAATGTCTTCTGTGTCATTTTCAGCGTTGTACGACGCTGAATGTCAGTTCTAGTATCAATTAAAGGATGTAGCGAAAACACAAATGTTATCGGCACAAAAATACAACGGGAAACCATGGTTTGGCTTTGACGCATTTGATTGGCTGAACATTTCAATCCCTCACGCGCTTCTTGCAGTGATAAAAGCAACCCGTTTGGTGTGCCCAGGTACCACAACTGACAATAGTTTCAACATGGCGTACCAAACACGGTCGAAAACTGCTCAAGACAAGCGTGCTGAGAGGATACTAATGGATATCTTTGCCCGGTGTGACAACGAGAGCCTTCTAGTATCGCTAGAGACGGACAACATAGACACTGTTCGAGAGGACGTAGAAAAGCTGACGGAAAGCGGGCATAGAGTGTCTATGGAGCTGCTTACAGCAAACAACGTCATTCATAACATGAGGCGTCAATTGGAGAGCCGCGATGAGCAAATACGCTATTACATCAGCAAAATCAACACGCTACAAGCCCAGGGCCAATGCTGTGTGTGCCGAGGGGCGGTGGCGATATACGCCTTTTTTCCATGTGGGCATCTCTGCGTGTGTTTGGACTGCTTTCTCAAATTGATGTGCAGTGGCTGCCCAGTGTGCAGGACACAGTCCTCCCCATATTTGCTGGTGAGATGCCCGCTATGCCGACACCCTGTGGAAATGATGAGGAGAATTTACAGAACCTAAAAATCGTCTGGTTTTTGGTTATATCAAAGGCCCTTTTCAGGGCCAACTATATTTTTCCGAAAGAGAGACTTCTAACACTAAGCACAAAAATGTATGTTTTTTAATTTGGACACCAGCTCCCTACAAAATCCCTACATACATCCGCTGCCTACATAATAATAGTAATTAACACCATCCCATGAGATGAATTTTTTTTTTAAATTGAACACCACCTCCCTACATAATCCCTACACACATCCGCTGCCTACATAATAATAATAATTAACACCATCCCATGCGATGAATTTTTTTTAATTTGAACACCAGCTCCCTACATAATCCCTACACACATCCGCTGCCTACATAATAATAATAATTAACACCATCCGATGAGATGAATAATTTTTTATATATTCTGATAACGATAATACGCGATATCATATAACAGTAAATCACCCTTTTTAACACGAGGGGTGAATTATAAAAATAATATTCCAACTGTAATAATGTATTACACATCCTAAGCCGCAGGCCAAGTTGTATGCTATTTTTAGGTTTCCAGAGCACGCGCGCTGATAATCCAATCAAATCCTGAATCGGTGAAAGCGCCAGCCAATGGCTGTAGCTTTTTGTGCTCTCTTTCACATCCGCGCGTTTTTGGGCTCGATTCGCATCACAGAATGTAAACAATCTGGGGCGTAGCCAGGATTTACTCAGGGGGTTCGTTGTGTATGGAAAGTTTGAAAACTGGGCTTCAGTTTGAAAAACACATCCGCTGCCTACATAATAATAATAATTAACATCATTCCATGAGATGAATTTTTTTTTTAATTTGAACACCAGCTCCCTACATAATCCCTACACACATCCGCTGCCTACATAATAATAATAATTAACACCATCCGATGAGATGAATAATTTTTGATATATTCTGATAACGATAATACGCGATATGATATAACAGTAAATCACCCTTTTAACACGAGGGGTGAATTATAAAAATAATATTCCAACTGTAATAATAATAACACGGTACAACACCTATAGATTATGTATATTGGTCTCCATGGGTTCAGCTATTTGGTGTAAAATGCCTGTGGAGAGGGTTCCCCGTGTTTTTTACTGAAATACGATCTGCCAAACTATAAAAATAAAATCTTCCCCGCCCCGTTCCATCGAACACACTGTTTCACACTGACAGTTGTATTTTCGTCCTTTTGTGCCAAATGACCATAAAACCAGCCATGTGACTGTGTTTCAGTGTCAATAAAGTTATCTTATCTTATCTTGTGGGATCAAAACATATTTTTTAACAAAACTACACATTTGTTTTAATTAACAAAACTAGACATTTTTTTTTTTCAAATGACACAGAATGTAAACAATCAGGGGTGTAGCCAGGATTTTACTGTGGTTGGCCACAACTCCAAAAGGACACATCATTCGCTGTATGGGAAAAGTTTGAAAACTGGGCTTCAGTTTGAAAAAGGGCATTTATATGAGAACAAATATATTTCCGAAAGGGGGTTTCCTCGACCCTGGCTTCGGGCTATAGCCCAGTCGGTACGTTTGGTATACGTCGCTAAAGGTCATCGCGTACATCGGCATGGCACCGATTTTTGCGCAATTGTGATTGGCGGCTGACAAATACGTTGGTCGAACGTCGGGGGTTTTCCCGAGCGTGGCTGAAATTTTTCTATAAAAAAGGACAGTTTTCGAGATCTGTATCCATTTTCTCAATGTCTAGGCGAAGCCCTGTTACGCAGAGCAATGAATCCAGACTATTCTAAGCCTACGGTATACATGGACAATCTTCATCCTGAATATACGGCCGCTGTCGATGCGGTTCTTCGTGATCTTACAGCAACACCACCACCAATGCCCAGACCGGAGACTGCCACCGACACAACCATGCCTACCACCAGACCCCAACAATCTGACACTAGAAATGTTATTGATGCGGAAACGGGAATGGCTAGGGAAGCTGATTTGCGCGAGCCAAGAAACGGCCAGGAGAACGAACTGCCTATGGGAAATATGCCATATTTTTCCATTATTGACGAAGCGATGAAAGTGGCTAAGCGGCACTGGGAACTTTCACCGAATGTGACCTTGAAAATCGGTAACAATCAACGGATCCTATTCACCACAGCCCCTAGAGGGAAGCGACCTGCCCGGCGCATTGACTTGTCACCTACCGCCTGGCACCAACTGTGTTTCGCTTTCCAAGAAATGGAATCATTCATCGAAAACGCAGGTACAGAAGAGAGGCGTATATACATCCACGAATCCGTGGTTGTCAGCTATACGCTGTACAAAGATCAGCCCTTACTACACATCAGGTGCTGGCAATATGATACGGAGACCGACATGTGGCGTCCATCGACCACTGGGGCCGCTCTACACCTAACAGCATGGCGTAAACTGCAAACTATTGCCCCAGAAGTTTCGCACATCTTAAGACTGGATATAACGGACTATCTGTTCCAAGTGTACAAAACCGCTTACCTACATAAATTAAGCCAGGAAATTGGCAAACTCAACGCCTGCATGGGATGCACAACACATGATGGACTGCGGCATACCTGCATACGCCCTGTACCAACGACCACCTGGAATAAGGCCTTACAGAATGTACAAGTGGTACATGTTGAACAGACCTTTCGCCTCCGTGTGCATGAGGATATCCCGGAAAGTGACATGAAAAACTTCTTGAATACCAAAGCTAGCCGATATCGGGATGACGCTCATTTTCAACTGGAGCTACGTAACTATATCAATTTAAATATGTAAGCTGCATTTTCAGCTGGAGCTACGTAACTATATCAATTTGCCTGAATTAAACTCATACCCCTGATATTGAAAACGGTGAGACACTCTTGTATATATTGTGTAAGACAATTCAAACTTTAATACTACAGTTAAAATATTATTTATATATTTGACCCCGTTGAGTGACGCTTGTATATATTGTGTAAGAGAATTGAAACTTGATTATTACAGTTAATAATATTATTTATATAATTGACCCGTCATGTTGAAAAGGGTGATTTTCTGTTAATATGATATCCCGTATTATTGTCATCAGAATAAAAAAAATATTTCATCTCATCGCGGGACGCCTTCACCTACCCCAAGCGCAAAGTGCTCTCCGATGGTGTGACTACAACGTATTAGAGGGATAAATATGAACTTACACTACCACTGGACTTTGTAATGTATATAATAAGAGGAACCGTTGTATATATGTTTTATAAACGCTAAAGCTGACATTGCGGATATTCCACTGGACTGTTATAATAAGGGAAATAACTGATGTATATATGTTCTATGAACTCTGAAGCTGACACTGCGGATATTCCACCGGACTGTTATAATAAGGGGAAATAACTGTTGTATATATGTTGTGTTCTCCTGTTATAAAATGTGTTTTTTCATACAACATTGTGAGTTTGGGTTCTTTTGTATACGGTATTTAACCACAAAGAGCTAACTGGGTGGTATTGACCTTGATGACGTGGTATATATGGCCAGGTGCCCTCGTTGCCCCTGATGGCAAAAACCGGAACTAGGGGGAGATAACTCTGGGCTGTGAGGGGACCCCGGAAGTGAACCCCTGTGCACCATTAGTAGAATCCGCTTTGTAAAAGGGGATGTGGACCCTTATTGACCTACTCCCGACAGGGGCGCCACCCGTCCCAGTAATAAAGTTGCACCATTATTAATATCCGCTATTGTAAAAGAGCAAATTGGAGCTTATTTTGCCGCAGATGGCCGCCAGGGGGTGCCACCTAGCTTCCGGTCAAGAATACATGTCACGTGACCGGAAATAACCTTTGACCTTTGAACCCGGGTGGGACCTTTGACCCGGATGTGACCTTTGACGGCTTCTGATTGGACGAGAGCTCTGTGACGTCATCGATGACGTCATCTCATTTGCATAAATAATACCAATTATAAAGCGCAAATTGGAGCTTATTTTGCCGCAGATGGCCGCCAGGGGGCGCCACCTGTCTCGTGACGTCACTTCCGGTTCCGGTCACGTGACCGGAACTGCCCTTTGACCCCAGGCTTCCGGTCATACGTCCGCCTCACCGCCGGACTACTTTCTGGCCGCCAGACCGCGGAAGAATACATGTCACGTGACCGGAAGTAACGGAACTACTTTTGACCTCTGTGACCTTTGACCTGGGTTTGACCTTTGACGGCTTCTGATTGGCCGAGAGCTCTGTGACGTCATCGATGACGTCATCTCAAATAATGTTTATATGTAACTTGCACACTGTAATATGTTTAACTGTAAAGAATCATTGTAACCTCATTCGCCTCTTGATGAACTGAATATATTATTAAGAATATAGGAATTCTCTTTCTCCAGTTGTTATTTATTCCCGCCGAAGAAACGTACCACTGACAACAAGTAGAATGGTCCACATGAGAGGAATATACGCAAACTGAGCTAAATCCGAAGAAAACGAACACTGCCCTATTTGTTGGAGTGAACCCGATTTAGAAAACTTCTTAGCTTTTCCGGAGATACCTATATTAATGCCAACACCGGCGAATAAGACATCGTCCGGACCAGCCCAGAACTGAAGAAGCAGCGGGAACCTAGCAGCAAACCAGGAAATAGATGTCGTTGAAAACGTGCCCCAGGCCTCACAGCTGCCCCAAATTATCACTCAGAAGAAACAGAAGAAGTCGACATGTCCGACAGCGCATTGACACCGCCGAAATTTGCCGGAAGACCCGTGGAACATCCGGTTCGAGCATTTTGAAGACTATTGTATCAAAAGGTCGATCAGCTGAGCTTCAGGTCAAATGGATAGGACCATATTTCGTCACGAAACTCATGGATACACCAGATACCCCAACTTATAAGATTCAACATTGCGACACAAAGAAAGACTGTCCTTCGGTAATACACCCCGATAGGTTGAAGATGTTCCAAGACGATGATGGTCCGATTGCTCGGAATCCTGCCCATCGTTTGCTTCGAAGACAGAATACAGACTCTTCAGAAAAGGAAGAGCCCGAGAAAGAACGTGTAATTAGTTCTAAAAGACGGGACTTCCATGTGACAAAATACAAAGTGGTAAAGCGGGGAAAAACAAAGAATCTCGTAATATTAATAAAGAGGCTTAGATTATGTTTTTCGTTTATACAATGAGTCATATAATCGAAGTCCCAACCGTTAGGATGTAGGTTGGATGATATGAAAGCGCTATTCCCGAACACCTTTTTCCCTTTACTCTCTCTTGTTCAGTTCGCTATTATGGCAGTTCTTTTCATGTCGACCTATTATTATCCTTTATTTCCGGCGGCGCAGCGCCGCCGGATATCTGAATTCGGTAAACATGGGAGCAGCCATCTTGATATTGGACGAGTAACAGGTGTTTTCTCGAGCCATACTTCACAGACATGCCGTGGAGTGATCCAACTAGTTTCATATCGTAAAACGACAGGATTGTATCACACGTTCGTTGTTAACACATTAATATTAATTCTGTTATAATGAATTCATCGAATAAATGTCCTTTTGTACTATTTTATTACGGCTGAGAGACCAAATGGATGACCATACATGATCAAGTTATTCACCTGTACGTCTGCAACAAAATGTTTGAGATTGAACTGCGAGTTACTAAAAACTCGAAACAGTAAAACACGCGGATCGGATTGATGTGTAGAGAAAGCCGATATAGGCTCAATAAAGAAATAGTGGCTTGATGATGGGTCCCATATAATGCCACAGTGCGAACTCTAACATCAGGCTATATGAAGTGACTTAATACGTCAACCAGAGAAATACGTCAAGCACATTTTGCCAGCAAGCACTTAACTTCCGGCTAACCCCACACTTTCCAGATGGGTCCTTGCGCGAACTACATTAGTCAAACCTTCAATGAAAACAAACAAATCGACGTTTTTTTAACCATAATGGTGCATCGTGACCTGTATTCACCAGTTGCACACGTAATCGGCTTGTAATACGCAGATTATAAGCTACAAACGTTTCCGCCGGCATTGATGCATCTGCATCAATAAGTTTTCTTGTATAGGAGTTGGTCTCTGATTTATAGTGCTAACGGGGAGTGCACTCCCCTTTTCAATAGTGACTCTACATACAAAAGAATCGACTATAGTAGCTTACCGTTTTCCCTCGTTCTATCTTTTGTAGGGAACCGCGCCGTAAAATGTCATTCCCGATCAGTGCAGATCGTCGCCGGTTGGTCGCTTTTGTTGTGCATCTACTGCACGCCTGTCGACGCCGTAACGCATCACCCAGTTGTTCGGGTCAATTACGGCACCATATTTCGTTCAGTGGGTACAGTGCAGCTCACATCCGAGTCTTGGGCTCACACTTTTCGTTTCGATTTACCCACAATGTTACATGTTATACCTTTCGGTGATAGTTGTGAATCACAGATTCTTTTTTGTAGAATAGTACATGCTGCTTTGGAACAAGCAGATGCTATGCGCTTAAGTTCGCAACATCATTTACATGACACTATCAATAGAATAAAATTGTTGCTCCCTGAAGCGGTCATCCGATCTCCGAGCCCCTCAAGGTCAAGACATTGCTGGCGGGCTGTTTGGATTGGCCAATCAGAGAGACGTCGAGTGCATTTCGCGCCACGTCTCCTCTTTGATAAGTCGTAGTCGGACGTTTGCAAAGTCCATGGTTTCCTCCCAGAACCAGTTGGAATCCGATATGATTGCCAGTGACAAACGTGCCGAGAATATTATGGCTGGTCTCGAAGACAATCACCGTGCCATTACTAGGCTAAGAGATGACATAATTTAAAGTTTGAAAACTGTAGAAAAAGAAAATCGAGTATCTAGATATCTCGATATTCAGGTAGCTCGATTTCTGGCAACACAAGTTCACTTGTCGGCATTACTGCAAACTCGGTTAGAAGAAGTGATGCAATCTGTTTTTGAGCTACTACAGGGCAAGTTGTCGCCCTTGCTCATTTCTCCCGAACTCATTCAACAAGCATATACTACTATTCAAGCAGAGCTAGCGAAGTCCTATCCGCAATTTATGTTGCATATTTCCAATCCAGGCCATTTTTTATCGGTCGCCACATTTTGTAGCACTTAGAAAGGGGACGTCCATTTTTGTGACAGTTAAATTTCCCCTGTCCACCCGTTTCTCAAAACTTAAATTATATGAAGCTGTATCCTTTCCAGTCCCGTTAAATAAGTCCACTACACATGCCTCTAGTCTTGCCGATCTTCCATCTTATTTTGCAATAACTCCGAATAATCAGTATTCGACAACATTAACGCAGGCACAACTGAACCTGTGCTCTGGTATTGAGCACCACACACGACATTGCCCCTTCATCCTCTCATTTGTCTCAACTTCACAGCCATCGTGTGTTCAGTCACTGGTTGACCAGAGCAAGACCGGTGTTAATAACAGCTGCGATTTTCGCCTTTTACAAAAAGCTTCCAAACCAAGTGTTTTCGACTTGGATCCTGGTCATGTGTTGATGATTAATGCCGCAAGCATAACCCTGCAATGCTCTACAGCTCGTCGTACACTACCTGCTTACAATTTCTGTGTTATTATAATCCCATGTATATTCTCCGTAATAGCACAACTCCTCGTTTAAATAATTGTGTAAATAATAGCGCCGATAAAGTTGACGTGTTACACCCAGTAAATTTGGCGCTACTTCAGATTTTTTTCAGCGATGATACCCTGCAACATCTTCAAGGCGATACATTACTTAAAGCCCCATTAGATATCTCAATTCCTTCGTTTCATATATTCGAACATAATTTATCAACAATTGTTGTCAATGACAAAGCGGCACACCTAAGCCTTGATCGTATGGTAGAGGCAACGAAAAAAGGCCAAACCATTTTTCAGTCTCTAGCCGAACCAATTTTGGATGATATGTCACAGACTGACGATTCCCTGTTTTCGACATCATCATTGCTTCTTTTTTCCTCCTTAGGACTGGCGGCAATATCAGGATGTGTTACCATAGTTCTATTTTTCAAATTTCGTACATTATCTGCGTCCGTGTTGGTTCTCCAACAGGCTCTCAAAATGTCAGCCGCGCCCGTAACACATAGTCCTCTGTAATTTACGTCTGCGACAAAATCTATCTTTCCGACACCTACTTTCGCTACGTTCACCTTTCACCCATCGGACATGTTACCTTCTCTAGCAATTTGTAGTCTTAATTTGATTGTTATTTACTATTTCGTGAAGCGGTACAAACAAACGCATGCAAACCACACGGCCATTATGCTTGAAGTCACAAATGGTGATTCTTGGTACCTTGATAGAACTGATTAACTTGCCACTTTGTCCGAAGTACTGGCATTGAAGTGTGTGGATACATTTTTCCTCGTTTATTTTTGACAAGGCATGACTTTACCGCAACCTATCTTCGCTCTCATTAAAACATAGCTGCCCGACCAAACATTTCCATAAACAATTACACTGCGTATCGTCTAAGAAAAATTATGAAACGACCATTTCGCGTGTACTTGTTATTACGTCATCATAGTTCTTCATTTGAACTACCAGTGTGCCTTCCACCTTGCCACTGTCATGTTTCCAATCACAATTTTCTAGACATGTCCAAAAAATAGGTTGCCAGCGCTAATTCTATGCTTGCAACATTGCTACTATTTCGTCAATTCGCATCCGCTCTAGTATAGTGTTCTAAACTAATTCTATCTTACACGAACATTTACTCTGAATCGACTGTTGGATAATGGAAGGATGTAACCTGATTTTATTATTTTTGTGATGACTATAAAAAGACTATTGCTGTACAGTAAGTTTTTTTCATTGTACAGTACTTTTTACACATATTGTATTTTTCCAACTTCCCTATATATAATCGACTGCATGTTTAGTTGTTCTCTCAAATGATATACTAATGAAATGGTATTCATATATTTCGAAGTTTGGTGACCAAACTTAAGTGAGAGAAAGCACATGTGGTATTGATATATCACCTTATATTTCGCGTACAAATTGTTCTGTAAATAGCGACCATGTTTGTTTTAGAATTTTAGTCGGTCAGTTATTGAGCTGGCCAATTAACTTTCAGTAAAGTGTTGTTTTAACGGCTGCTGCGGTCCGACCCGATACTCTCTTGGGGGTCATTCATATTGATTGTGTAACAGTGGCTACAGCGGGTCGCTGGGGACCGTTCCTGGAGGCGAGAATTCCGATAGACCCTATTGTCTCTCAACACTCAGAGGCATGTTTTGGCAAGAACCTAACAACTGAATAACACACCCCAAACATGGCCTGCATAAAAAAGGGCACGGCGAAAGAGGGTTAATCACTGTAACCTCACTCACCTCTTGATGAACTGAATATATTATTAAGAAAAGGAATTCTCTTTCTCTGGGTAAGTTATTGGTCTCCAGCGCTCACTGTTTGCTTATTTGGTAACATGTACATTTATTTATTTATTTATTTATTACTTTTATTGGTTTAATTCTTCATTGTGGTCATATTAGTTCATATTAGATAATGTTTATTTATCGTCCGCGAATGATGTTATTGAATGGATTGATGTCATAAGTATTCTGATAACTGGGCACGCTACATTCGCAGTTACAGATGTAAATTAATTTAATGTTTAAACATATTGTATATCAACTCTGATTGTCACGCGGCCAAAATAATACTGGTATTTCTGATTGTCCCGTGAATGAAATAATGTTTATATGTAATAACTTGCATACTGTAATATATTAAACTGTAAAGAATCATTGTAACCTCATTCGCCTCTTGATGAACTGAATATATTATTAAGAATATAGGAATTCTCTTTCTCCAGTTGTTATTTATTCCCGCCGAAGAAACGTACCAATGACAACAAGTAAAATGGTCCACATGAGAGGAATATACGAAAACTGAGCTAAACCTGAAGAAAACGAACAATACTTTAGCAGTCCTTCGGTACAGTTGGCTGCTCCCGCCTGTTACTGGGGTAAGATTCCTATAAGATTAACATTAGGATATACATGTATAGCTAAATTCCCATTAATATAGAAGTATGTATTTCATGCGCCCGGTTTTCATATGTTAACGGAGCATGATAGGGTTTGGGAACAAGCGCTGGATGAGCGCAAAGACCTCCGTCAAGGCAAAAGGGTCCGTCGAGGCAATAGGGTAGGGGAATACATCACTGAATAACGTTGGGCCGGATGCCAAGCTCAATTTTGCATTTGTTGGACGTTAACTTCACTAATCTAATTAACCTGGGATTTAGAGTTCCCCACTAGCATGTGCAGCCAGGTGTGTGGAAGTCACATTCCCCGCAAATAATTTTTGTCTGATTTCACGTGCTTGAAATATTGGGGCATGGAATAGAGTATACGGATGGACAAACTGGAATAATTCTTGTGACAATAGACCGCCTTCCCACCCCCACCTCCCTCTGAGAGAACCCCCCTCCCCACCGCCCCCACCCAAATCAACAAGTTAGCGGTAGAAATGAAATCCTGTGTGTCTTGTACCAACTTGCTTGTGATTTTGTGCTATAGGCTCTACACATCGACACTTCATATTTTGTATGTGTATGTATAACATCACCATTGATAGAATCCTCTACAAACACACCTGATTTTACCGACACTCCGTTCTGATCTGTCTCATCATCATGTGAGGAGGATTCAATGCGCTCGGTATAATTTTGTATACTGGTGTTAGAGGTCACCTTCACCATACTGTATTAATGACCATGGACTTGTACATGTATCACATGCATATTGAATGGTGATGGCTGATGAGAATATTGCTCATATGAGACAATTGGCTGGATTCCAGCAAATAAAAAGTGCATCATGTTAATCATAAACAACATACAATTAATAATACTATCAAATAGTTATGTTTATTCCTTGTCAGCATCATTGTACTACAGACAATATTATGACTGAATCATGGTAACAGATATTCAAGGGTATATATTTCTCCACTAAACTGAAGGAGACCCACGATGCTTATTATATTATGTTGCAAAACTCCACTTGCTAGTCTCCATTCAATCTAGGTAAACCAAGATGGTAAATCAGGAAAATACCATCTAGGCGTAACGCTATGAAAACTTCGTGCGAGATGTTCGCCGATACGATACGAGATCCAATAATAAGCCAATCACGACCATTTCAACCTTTTCGCTCTGACAATGATTGACGTTTTCTTCAAGGAGATCAACATCTTCGCACGGCACAATCGTTGATATTTTCTACCCTTAACAAAGCCAGACTTTCGGCGGGAGTAAACTCTTTGATGTTTACGGACCCTGTCTCGAAATGATGCCATATTTGGAAACTGTTTCAGGATAATGTTTATATATGAGACCACGAGCTACCGTGTGTAATTACTGTGGGCGTGATTTTGAAATAGTTACAACCAGCTATCCATCTGATTGGCTAACAATAGTAGTTTCAACTCGCACGGGATTTATATAGGGCAGAATTCAGATATAATATTCCGTGATATTACTGAGATTGATCTCCATTATGTTGCTTATTGTGAAAATAAATGAAGTTTTGAAATAAATTTTGTATGATTGCACATTGCCTTCAAATAAAAAAATATCTCCAACAGTTAAAGTTAAGCCAATCATAACAATACATAACACCATGATATTGTTGTAATATCACCCATCACTGATTGTAATCTGCTAACATAGAAAGGTACATTTACTTGAAAACATGTTCTTGTATCTTTGGTTAAGAATTAACGTAATTAATGCATGACATATATGTGCCTATTCTTTGTGTTATTCTGTATGTATTTTATACATGTACATATACCAGAAGTAGAATTAAAATCTGAATAAAATAATTAAAACATGTTAGTCTTTTACCTCTACTCAGGAAATGAAGTCTTTCTTTTTAGTAGCTATATCATGTTAGACACATTCAAGTCTTCGCCTGGTCAACGGAGATAATTTTGCAAAAAAAAAAAGGTATAGATTTACACTGGTGCAGACCAGAAACATACAGGTTCTTGCCTAAACTTGGATAATCTTATCCATTCAAATATTCCAAGCTGGAGCTGCGACCACTCAAAACTGACCGGTATATATTTTATGACCTTTGCTGATATTTGTGGAGCATGCTGCCGGACTTCAACTTCCATGGATCTGATATTATCCACACAATCCCATTCTACACGATACTGTTGCCATAGCACCGATAAACTAGGTCCCTTCATTTATGTGTTCTATTCGAAGCTGCAGGTTTTGTAAAAGCTAGATCCAATTATTCGGAGTGAAGGGATGAAGTCCGTCATGGCTGTTTTGAGTTAGAACTCGGCATCCTTGGAAATGTCTGATCGATTGACACATGTATCACCCTACAGGTGGTCATTACATGCGTAATGCTTATTTCCTGAGGAATCAGCTGATATCCAATGGGGAAATTTGGTTTCTGGTGACACTATGTAGTTGACCAATCACTGGCTCTGATTTTCACCACCTCTGTCATTCTACACCTTTCTGACACAGCTAAACCAATCGATAGTCTGAATTGGTACTTCCAGTTCATCCATTGTGTAACAGCCCTGTCGCGTCTAATATCAGAAGTGCTGAATCATGACCTGCAGGTTGGAATCAATTGTATACATTTAATAGCAAATCTCAGTTCATTAACAATGTTTATGGCCTTCATTATATTTCATTCTTTCATCACACACAACAAGCTGTAATCCATTACACCAGTTCTCACCTTTCACACAACATACATGTATGTGTACTTAATAGTACTGGGACCTGACCATGTTACAAGAATTTGCAAAAGTATGAAATGAATACCATGGGAACTTAATCCAATCTATACAGAATAGAATAGAATATAATTTATTTGTATATTTATGCCCGAGGGCTAAAAGCAATACAATACAAATATATAAGACATTATAAGACATAGGTACACGTGTTGAAGATCTCTACAGTTACGATACATGATATATGAGTGATATACATGAGTGATCAATAATATAAATCATGAAGAACGATGATGGATCTTGACCACTCTTTGGATTGAAGTTTAATGATGTTCATGTTAGTGGCATGAGCATGATAAGAGTCCAGGATACTATATCAGTGAATTCTCTATGGAACAAAATTTTGGGAAATGTTAAAAATCAGTAAAAAATCTCAGTAATGTTGGCCTGTATGCGGAATGTAGATACTCCTTTGTTTTAGCTACAATTCAGAATAAGTTTTCAGAATCCCAGGTTTTACCAAGCAAATTATTTTTCATCAAAAGATATTTGATGGTGTATGTGCAAACTTGAAGAGTTTGTAAAATACTAATGGCCTGCCATAATACATCAGTAATAATACATGTAATAGGATACAGACCAGCTGGACTTGAAGCTGCATTATACTTCAAATTGTGTCACAGCACACGATGTGGATGTCAATAAACTGTTGGTATAAATGAAAAGAAAAGGTTTACAATGTTCTCAAACAAAAATTAGCATAAAAATATATGTATATTATTTTATCAGCTTTATTAAATAAGTTTACAGACTCATGCAGGTAGATCAATTTGATACTTCTTCAAAATCAACCCATTATTCAACTTTTTCACTCGTTCATTTTATATGGACTGTAAAGCTGAAAATGGTATCTTGAGTCAAGGTAATTTGATAGGTTCAAGAATAATTTTTAATTCAGTGTATTGAAATGTTAATTGACATGTATGCTGCTGAGGGTGAACCTTGAAATGGGAATTGGGACAGAGACACATGTGGTTTGACAAACAATAAACTATGATTTGATGCTTCATTACAATAATGCTGGTAAATATTTTATAAATGCAAAAGAAATTCATGCCAAAATAAAGTGGATATCATCAACTAAACGAAAAAAAGTATCAGTAAATCAGGACATCGTCGATTGTGCTGGTCTTCCACAGTCAGTGCGTGACCTCCCAGTCATTTTAATATGCAATAACAACAACTTGGACAATTTGGTTGGCTTCGACATAAGTCATCAGCCGACAAATACTTTGCGATATTTAGAAATGACGGGTGGTGTACTAGAAATCGTTGTGTGGTAATGGCATAAAATGGCGGCAATAAACTTACCAGAAAAACGGCAAAAATCTCTATCTCTACAACATGAAGAGCCGCCATGTTGACTCTCCTGCTGGAAGCGGCCAACCACACTCCCGTAACTCGTGAAGCATGATGGGAGATGGAACCCGACTACAGAAGCAAGGCCCATTGAAATGCATTGCAATGAGGGTTCCCCATTATTTCAAAAGTGTCCAGAAACTTGGCCTGAAAACTTTGTCGGGAACCATGGCAAACCCTATTGGAAATCACAAAAGTCGTGGGTTCCCCATATGACAATGTTATGGCGGGAGATTTCACGTTGCATTCCTAGACC
>JAVTVY010003613.1:0-37222 GCA_036873755.1 Hanleya hanleyi
GTGTATACGCCTAAAAAAAGAGAGTAGATTTGTAGGCTATCATCTTAAACCGAAAATTTATCACCCTAATTGAACACAAAACATAATAAGTATATCTGCCAAGTTACCTATAATAAGGTTACATTGGATGTCTCCTTTCGTACTCCTAACAGCTGTTTTTTACAGAATCCCATATGTATCTTATAAAGATCACACACATCATTAGTTCCCCATAGCCCGCAGCCATACAACAATATAGGAGAAATCAATTTGTCGAAAAAGAAAAGTTTAGTTGAAATGCTAAAATATAGCCTGTCGAAAAGGCCAAATAGATTTTGAAAAGTTCTATTAGCTTTTTCAGCTGTATGTATTGGTGCTAGTTTAATTTATCGCAGCCATTGTAGTTAATCGTCACACCAAGTTAATTGAAACTCTTCACTGCCTCTTTTTATCTTCCCCGTAAAATCAGTAAGTGCTCGGGTTACTTTACCGTTTTTTAAATGATTTTTTAGAAAGAGAGAATAGATTGGTCGTCAGCGGGTTTCGAACCCACCACCCCGGCTCAACGCGCCGATGTTCTACCGACTGAGCTATGACGGCCCATAGGCATTACACCCGTGGATTTTCTAAGTGATTATAACATGTCATCGTTTTTTTAATCGTTTTTTTGACAGCGATATCCCATTTCAGGCAGTAATTATTCAAACCAGAGAACAAAACAGTGTCGTCAGCAAATAATAACATAAATCTAGAAATTTTATCTAACGTCACATTCCCTTGATCCACTTCATTCGTGTGTTGTTTTTTTTTCCATCCATCATTGGTGTACATTAAAAATAAAATTGCGATAAAAGTTGACGACCTCTCGACCCGCTTTGAACATATTATTTCATACCTGATATAAACAGATCAGATTGCGAACTGTCTGAGAGCTTCAAAGAAGATAATTATGCATTTACCCGCCGCTAATGACGCTCACAATGGGATTGGTCACCCGTTGCACTGGACATATCATCTGTCAAATGATACATACGCCAGTGGAAGAAGGTAATTATATCACCTGCCGTATGATAGAGAAACCAGTTGACGAAGGCAATTATATCATCTGTCAGGTGTCAGGTGTTATAGAAGCCAGTTGATGCATGTAATTTGTCATTTATTGCGTAATACTTGTCCAGGATCAGCATTCGGCGATTCATCCTTCAAGGTCAAGGTCACATAGCAATCGCCATGTCGTGGGGATATTCAACGAGATGTAGCTACATGTATATTCACCCTTCAATATTACAATTAGACACTCTGTTGTGAGTCGATCAGTCAGACAGATTATTAGGGGTTGTCAGACGCGATTTATAAATCATAGATAATGTTACTTTTAAAATTTGTCTTTAAATTGTTTTCTTCGTACAGGAATGTATTTTCACATGAACAATAAAATGGTAAGTACCGATAATGTTTGAATATACATTATGGGAATACATTATTATACATTATTATATACATTATACACCCATATGAGTAGTCTCGTCACGTCCAGCTATTACGTTCGTGAAACTACAATTTTTTTCTCAAATCTCCACAAAAATGCACCCACCCCCCACTCAAACAACTAACGTTCTAAACTATTACTGAAGTATCTAATCAATTACGCGCTGACACCCCGAGACATATAGCCTATAATACTGGGGGTACTTCTGAGTTTATTTGCATAACGGTTCCCACCGAACAGACTATCATGGGTAGATACTGTAGTTTAAAATTTGATGGTGTCAACACAGCCAGAAAAACGGTGTTGGCCCAACACCATTTTTTAGTGTTGAGGCCAGTTCAACACTAATAAGTGGTGTTGAGAAACGATGTTGACATAATTCAACACCAAATGTTGTGTTGAGGCCAGTTCAACACCAACAAACGGTGTTGAGAAAATGGTGTTGACCCAATCCAACACTGAAAAATGGTGTCGAGACCAGTTCAACACCAAAAAACGGTGTTGAAAGAATGGTGTTGAAAATCTAACACTGAAAGATGGTGTTGAGACCAGTTCAACACAAAAAAACAGTGTTAAGAAAAGGAGGCGATTTTCACCGTTAATTCGGATTTCCGCCCCCTTTAAGGTTGGTAATCGTTTGCAATCGATAAAATATTATTAATAATGTAACATTTAACAGCTCAAAGAATCAATTGTGTGATAAAGACTCCAGAAAAGAGTAATAAACAGCTATAAATACAACAGTGGCTTAACTCAGCTGCCAAATTTCTGGGGTGACGCCGTTATAGTCGGCATATAGCACATACCAGTACGTGAGTTCTATTGATATCTCCACATGTTAATCTGTATAATTAACAGCTTTATAAAAGCAGAAGAAAAAAAATATTAAAACAAATTATCGGTAAATGGCTATATGCTGACAATAACGCTAAAACAAGTATATATCTAGCTGCATTATTTACTATTTCCTGATCAATAAGTCAATCAATAAGGCAATCATTCAATCTGTATAATTAACAGCCTTATGAAAACAGAAGGGGGAAAAGTAAAACAGATTATCCGTGCTATATGCTGACAATAACGGTGTTTACCGCTGTGTTAACCCCAGGATTCTGACGGCTGGGTAAGCGCCCTGTAGCTCGCTGTTGTAGGTTTGTTTAAAGCTGAATTGATTTGAAAAATTACTTTATACCAAGCAAGTAGACAAAGAAGTTGGAATTTTCCTGTCATAATTGCCGTATACGTATAGAGTAAACTTACTTGCACGTATTTTGCCGGTTTATTGCGACGCACAGTGCGCTTTACTGCCAGCTTTTCAACTTTTCATTGGAAAAAGAAACACAAATTTGCAAATGACGGACGGATTTTACGATTCTCTGTCTAGTGCTTCCGCCGAGGTCCGCGCGCCCCGCATCTATCCTCATATAAGACAATGCCGGGCTGGCTGGCCCAGAGTATTCCAAAACCAGCATAGCTAACAGTTATAACGTCGGACAAAGGAAAGACACAAATCTCATGGCCTATAAAGCGTATGTTGATTTCCCACACCTAAGCGCTGCGCTGATCAGTTCCTTCACCTATAAAGTGAATATTAAACGAAAAGACCTATCCCGGTCCGGCGTTGAATGGTTCTGTTCACCTATAAAGTGAATACTGAACGAAATCACCTAGACGGTGCATGCCCACCTACCATAAATTGGTGCAGGCTCTGACAATATGCAGATGCATTCAACTTTAATATATGGAATGAAACACCTATGCCGTACGTGCCCACCTACCATAAATTGGTGCAGGCTCTATTAATATGCAGATATTAACTAAGTGTTAACTAACACCAGCTCAACACCAATTAACAGTGTTAACTAACACCAATAAATGGTGTTGGAGCTGGCTCAACAACATTTTTTAGTGTTGACTGACAAGTGCTGATGCTGGCTCAACACCAATTAACAGCGTTAACTAACACCAATAAATGGTGTTGAAACCGGCTCAACACCATTTTTTAGTGTTGACCGACGAGTGCGGATGCTGACTCAACACCGAATAACGGTGTTAACTAACACCAAATAACAGTGTTAACTAACACCAATAAATGGTGTTGGGGCAATATGGTGTAGGCCGTAACTCAACACTGTTTTTTGGTGTTGAAGTCAACACCAATTTTTAGTGTTAATTAACACCATTTTTATGACTGTGAAGGATTAACAATCAAATATTTATTTACAATACTAAAATCATATACAAATTAAGTAAGATCAACTTAAAGGAGTACTTACCGTATTTTATATATGTTCCTATTACAAAGGTTAGACTCTAAAAGAAATATAACCAACTATTTTACTTTCGTTGGGGGCGATACTCTATTAGTTTTATTACAATTTGTGAAGTCATGTTTCCGCTTTGAAGTCGACGTGGGCGCCGCCATATTGTCTGTGGGATGACGTCAGCATTCAGGACAACGTCACGGCTAGCGCTTGACCACGGACGTTCCAACTACGGCATTTGAATTACTCTGGGTTCGAGTTTTAATTCGATAAAAGAACTGGCGCGGCAAATCCCACGGGGAGAATTCCTAAAAGGAAACTGGTTTACGTTATCTTCGCCAACTGAAAAATTTCTTCCCAAGGTTTCTCAGCTGAGACCTGCCCTATTCAATTTGGACAAAATTTGAAACTGAGCGGTAAACTAAAAGAGCGTTCTCTGCAATTGTCAAGTGATTTCAGTTGAACGACGATGCTTCTAAGTTCATAAACATTTTCATGATTACATTTGAACTACTAAAATCAACTAGAACGTCAGTGAATTTACTGGGTTTCTTCCCCTGCGAATTATCGGCATGACCAGCACAATCAACCTTAAATCTCCATGACGTTGTGACGTTTTTAGATGAGTATAAACGGACTTCCGCTCATCTAAAAACGTCACGCAATAGTGCAATGGCGGCGCCCAGTGCACGCCGTTGCGAGCAACAAATAGCCAATATTTCCTTTATTTCGCATTCTATCAACATAAGTTTTATATAATAAGGCTTGGAATACGATTGCTGATAAATATAGTCACACTCAAAAATAAGGTAAGTACTCCTTTAACAAACAAATATGAATTACAGTCTTACTGTTCAATGCTATAACGGTGTATCTATCACAGTCCGTACTAACGTGCAAATCTCTGTGCACTCCATGCCGACGCGCAGAAATCGCGTTCCTGTATTTTCATTTTTAGTCCACACCGCTCAGCTGCTGTCCAGTTTCCGTCAGTTCAATCACGTATATAATACAGTGCCAAGAGTCAATTCACAGGAATATACAATCCAGCAGTCAGTAATCTCAGGCTAAGGTAATATCCAGTAGCACAATCTAATGCACCCACATAGAAGCCAGTTAAAATCCCTCCTCAATCACTGAACATCTGGCTATTTATACTCTACGTGGCATTCCAGTACATTCTACCAAATCAAGAAGCCATTCGAATATGCATTTCGTCATCATCTGACCTAGATGCAATTTATAATAATCTTCTAGAAAGATCGAGGTGATTAACCCACAAAACAGTATGTATACACGCCTACGTGTAGATGGCGCTTTGACCAAATTACTGCCGTCATACGGGTCTCTTCCTATATCGGCCATTTTAATTTACTTGCGATAAATCGGTCACGACTACGAGAAAATTCTATGATTATAATCACAGAACAGGATGTAAACAAGTTTACATCAGCTCTATTATTCTAGAACTATCTACAGTGTCTACAATACCATGACACTGTTCTCGTGATATGCCTTCAGTTTCGGGTTGTCAATTGTGATCACATTAGAGTTATATCAGACTGTTGACCGCTTCTTTCTTGCAGGACATTAGCCTAGTTTTATGTGTACTAGGATTTATTCTCTCAATTTGATGCTAACCTGTTATATGAATTAGGTCTGGATTATGAACGCAGAAATTTTTAAATGAACGACGGCTGAAAATTGAATGACCGAGCTAGACGCTTGTATGGGCAAATAGCCGATTGTTTTTTAGTGGTACATATTTGTCTCTCCATCTATCTGCCTGCTTACATTAACTTGCTTGTTCTTTTATGATAATCTCAATTCCAAAAAATGGTACCATGACTAAGCTTTCAAATCCACGTACATAGACATTAATTCTGAAGCGGTAGATGCTCAGATTGAAATTTTTTTCTAAAAACGGAGTATGCCCCCGCTCTACCTCACCCACATACATATAGCTTTCTCCCACACAGGTAACTGTTCTTTTTGAGGAATATTCCTCAAATTACGTAGTTTGCATTAGTTACAGCCCTGTTCAAAGAATCATTCCGGAATAATACACGTTTTGGGTAAATTCCTCAAGCCACAACCAACCTTAGTTGACATACTTTATGGGACGTTGATTCAATTACTGTACATGTTCATGTTGAGAAAAGTTCATCAAAACGCAGCCTTACTTAACGCTCTTATCTTCATTCCGAAAATCATGGACGTTCGTTTTCAGAAAACGCATCTTTTATTTAACACACAGAAACTTAATATAAGTTTATACATTGTAGGTGTCCTTTTTAGCAAAGATTCACAGGGACTAAGGGAGCATTTGAAGTAGCCGTCTGTGTTTTGGTCAGTAACAGTAATTTAATATTGAAATTTGTATACAGTGTGTGCTTCTCATTTAAAATAGCCGACTACAGATAGCTCAACAATCCTCTGAACTCTGGCGCCTACTGTCCCTTACTAAAAACACTGCAGACCTACTTAGATTGCATAGGACTTCATTCCGAGACTGAGGGAAGTATACCGATCTTCATTATGAAAATGTACATGTAGTTGTTTAGTTTGAAGAATTTCTTCAGGACATGCTTTGGTTGAAACCTGTAAAACAGGGCTTTATCATCTCGAAGTTTATCAAATTTGGCTATACATATCGCATGCTGATAGCTAAATACGAGCGTAACGTGTAAGATCTATGGCGATACACTTCGTTACTTGAGTCTAATTCCGCTTAACCTGGGGCTGGGGAGCTACAGGAGAATAAGTGTGAACACCCGTTACGTATATAAACGACAAGGCTGCTCGGATATGTATTCTCTGTGGTTTGGATCAGGGTATTTAGGAGGCAGGGATGTGACCCGAAACTAACAAACCCATAGATCACGGTGCAAAGAGGATGCGAGTACAGGCAAATTTAATTATGTCCAATTTAACCCAAGATCTTCGCCGTCCACGTCTCGTGTCGGACCTGTATAATTGCCACCGTATGGCAGCTGGTCAGTAGTTTTAGAACGTTGTTGTTGTTGTTGAGCTCAGTTTTCTTCTCAAAAGTGAGTGGATTTAAGCTCGACGTATTGTGTCATGAAGGTGTAGAGTCAACCGTAAACAAGCCAGACAGTTGCCAACAGAGTTGGTTGATTATAAGTGCCAATTGCAAATCAGTTTTTCTGAAAATCTAATCTTACCTCTCAAAAAAATGCCGCTAGGGGCGTTTCATGAATGCACGCGAGGGGAACATTTTCTTGTGTCTTCCGGCAGCGTTCGGGGACTAGTATGCAAGATAGAAAAGTAATGCTCCTGTACGTCGGTGTCGCATATTGGGGAAATTCATTTAATCCTTATGTAAATACAATACATATTAACCCATCATCCAACAAGTTCATTAGAATTCCACGGAACAGTTCTAGCCGGGCGATGTATCGTGTATTTGCGGCAAGAGGTGTTCACATGATACTTTTGAAGCGACCGGAAGCTGCTTTTAAGGAAAAATTTTTGGCAATTTTCTTTTTTAAATTTGAAAATATTTCCATCGACAGTTTTTTGAAAACAAAAATCGCTTTTCATTCGCACTGACCTTCTCAGGGATTTACCTAGATTAACGATAATTCATCTAAAATGACCCACCTTTCGAATTCCAATATAGGTAGATTGTTGACCAAAGCCCAAGCAAACAGGAAGTTCCTATGAGATTCACGAACCTTCGAAAGAAATATTCGAGAATCATACGATTCTTCATGTCAATGCTGCCATTAGCATTTGTACTGTATGTTTACCACCGAGAAAGAGAAACTCTGGACTGCACCCACATTTGATATAGCACGTGGTTTTGTGGTCACCGAAAATCCGCCCACGTTTTCTGAGTCTGAATGTGATTGTCATTGGTCGCGTGTGTGTTTCTGCTATTCCGTTGAAGTTTGAGAAGTCTAGAGGACCCAAGGTGGTCAGTATATTATCAGTTCTTAGTATTCATTACTGCATAATTTTTATTGATCATGCTAACCGTTTTTACTAAATATGTATATATGTTTTAAGCAGGGCCACGATGTAAACTAGCTTTGTGCTAATTGTGTATACCCTACGTAAATATCTATGAGTTGATTTGATAGTTTTGGTGGTAAACTAGTTCAGAAATTACCGTTTACATGCGTGTCTATAAATAGATCTCGAGATATGTGGTTCTTTTGTCAAAACGAAAGTAAGAATGTACTATCTGATAGCTGAGGTAATTCGTGCGTTAAGGATAGCTGTTCCCTTAGAGGCAGTTTTTGCACCCCCGTGACAATTTGTCGTCTGTATCAATAAATATACCAGATAACCATAATAAACTATATATTTTATGATAGTGTACATCGTAGGGATTTCAGCTATATGATTTGTATAACCGACGCTGCTACTGTGTAGAAAATAATCTAATTTTAAAAAATTAAAATGAAAACAACAGCGTCCATTTTTCAACTGAAATTTCATGAAAACTGTCTTGTTTCAACTTTGATGGTATACCTTGATAGGAGACAATTCGAACTAGTAAACTTTATCTCCTTTTTATATATTTTTGCCTGGTTTTGTTTTTACAACTATTTTACTAAAATAAATTGAAAAAAAACCCGTATTATTTGACGGTCGTTTGTCCTAAAAGTTGAATAATTAAAAAACTAATTCAAACTTACAAAAAGTGAGATAAAATTTACTAGATCACCTTATAAGTAACAAGCATGCCAAATTTCAAAAGCGTAGCATGGATACTTTTCGAGGAATAAACGTTTAAATCTCGGATTTTGTGCAAAAATGAAAGGCTAGAAATCGGGAAAAATGTGTCCAGGTATACATCTGATGAATTAATCCAATTTTTTTGCTTGAATTCTTTTGTCAAATACATTTTTAATCTGTCTAAGGGGACCTACTCGAATTCCTGTTTATTCTGGATAACTATTACACTAAGTTTTTTTTTCATCAAGGCGGTTTAAAGTCCAATTTAAACTTTAAAAAACTTGCTAAAACTTGTTTAGCTGAGAATTGTTCACACCTTCACGGCGGGTGTCCGAGTGAAGTGTCACTGTTATAATTAGAAACAAAAATACGGAAGTTTGCATGCTTTTGTACATAAGGGGTAGATTAATGTAAATAAGTAGGACTATTAGATAATTAGCTTACCATAATACTGCGGAAATGAGTTTTGGAAAGGAAAATTTAACAGACACAAATAATAGTAGCCAAGCCCAAGCTAAGGCAATCTGTTTAATTGTTCCAGTGCCTTGGAAACTAAATTTTCAATCCTAATATTGAAGCACTTCTATTATAATTTTGATTTCATTTTTTCACCAAATGTTAAAGGAAATAGTGAATATTTGAATGAAGAAATGAAAAAAATGCCCAATTTGACCCTCTAAGGGGACAGCTATCCTTAAGTGATGAGATTTGTATTAAGTGACTTCGTATTATCTCTTGTAGTTTTACGGAGTCTTTGGAGCCTTATTGCGGAAATTGGGTGCAGTATAGTTTACGTTTTGCGAACTCTCTAACGATACGTTGCAGTGACGGAAACTGGGGCCATCGTAATATCTTAGATTGTATATGACTGTATGGTCATGATTCATATTCGAAAATTCTATAAAGACTTCAGTTACACAGAAACTCCTTTGTCGTCCTTTCTCTGCGAACTTGCGAACTTTCCCCAGCGAAACCTTACATCTCCCACGGCAGACTGAACAATATAATCGCCCATACATTGATACAGTTTTAACTCTTTCATTTCTATTGTTTCGGACCAGGAAATGTAAAGATAAATGTTTTTGTCAAACATATCAGTGAACAACTTGATCACAAGACTGTAATCTGGTTATTCGAAAGCTCAAGTGAGACTGCTTGTAGACAGTGTGCACCAAAACTTAAAAAAATACGAACGAACTTGTATGTAAAACCTCAGCATGTTTAGGCGTAAACAAGTGTTCAAAACAAACCTATTTATCATCGTATGAATTGTCGTTATTCAAAGTGAATGATAAATTCACTAAAATACTCAAGTATTATATTGTAAACTCTCAGAATCAAGACGGTCGACGGATGTTTGAAATTGGGTTGTTCGTTTGTTTTCATTCTGGGAGTTTATAATATTTGGAAAATTTTCAATACGAAACAATGTTGTGCATAATTCGAGAAATTGACGTTTAGCATCACAGGCGTAACAGCTGAGTGAGTTTTGGCTACGTAAACTTGCCTATGTAAACTAAGTTCTACTCCTTTTAAAATCTTTCGATGCGAAGTTGTCGGCCTATTTCCATCGGCTGTATGAAGGACTAAGATGCTAAGATAAGAATACTGAAGTAGAATACTGACGTTTCATCGCAAAATAGCTACCATGATGCGTTCACGCCCAGTCGTGTATTTTTCCGACCACTATGAAGACTGTCATCCACATACACACAAAAACAAGTGTGGTCTTTGTAGTGAGTTCAGATAATTCTTCAACCACAACGAGCACAATAGGCATATTCGACCTTTCCGACAAGCAAGACATGCAAAGTTTTGAATATCTTCGTGGTTTGGCAAGTATAGAAACTGAAAATTGCATGACACGTTAATCGATAATTTACCATTTTTAGTAAAACAATCTTTCCACTTCAAAATGTATAATATATTCACCTTCAGAGAAAAACCTACGCCAAAGTAAAAACTTCGTCAACGTCGACCGGCGTCTCAAGCGCCATATTTTCTAGAACTAGGGTGTATCGCCTGGCGCGAACGCCGTCCACAAAGGGTGATCCCTGGTAGCCAGAAAGGTCGTACTTACGTGAATTTCTGTCGAAGTAGGCCGTATTCTGCTTCTGTGAAATGTTCAAAACTTTCGAATAACGCAATACTCTTAGTATATCTCAAAACAACAATTCTGGTCTTACCGGTAATCTGTGTGTGCTTGTGTATAAATTGGTGTGGGTTTTATACCCAAGATGCCAGCGTTATGTCATTCTTCGTCTATCACTTGAAATCGCAATTAATTAAATTGTATACTTGGCGGAGACGGCCGGATACACCTAGCACATAACCTCGGTCAATGCCAGCCTGAAGCGTTACTTGAGAAACAGAGTATATTGTTTAGCTGATGACGGCCATCGTGATTCGAAGTAGACTTAATAGGGTAATTAAGGAACTCGATTCGTTGCGCATATATGCTATAATATATTTATATGTAATATAGTTCTGGGGTTTCAGAAGTTATCAGAATAAATTCATCCCCATTAAACCTGAACAACGACTTTCCCAAATATTTACAAACCATCTCATTCATTCGAAAGAAATACTTAGACCCTAACCAAACTGACATTCAATTACAACGAAACTAGACGTGGACATTAAACGCGCGCGTCCTCGATATGCAGAAGACATTTTCATTCCCCACCAACGCCGAGTGGACGAGTAATATGTGTAATTATAGAGAGTGTCTGTTTGACTAGACTTGGAGATTGTTCCTCTCCGACATGCAACATGATAAACACATTCCACTTAATAGGACTTAAGAAAACGGATGAGACGGCAATACAAAACTTTATCGAACGACTATTTCTTCTTTGTTTGGTTAAATTCTGAAGGCACAATTCGCTACTAATGTCTAGAAATGATTGCTAAATTTATTTCAAGTAAGAGCGTAAATATAATGAAACTTCAATAATCTACGTTTGGAAGTCCACTGACTGACTAATTTGATCAAACTTAAATGCAATTGTAAAATTACAGCATATGCTGTAGATATACAGATATACAGATCGGGACATCCTGTCAAAATACACTGAAAACCGCGAGTACCCTTTTTACTAGGATCCTTACATGTAGTATGAATTGGGATGAGAGTGCATGATAACGATAAAAGTTTGGTTTTGAGATTGCATGACCCACTGCTATGACTGGTGTATCCGCCTCCCCTGTGAAGAATGAAATATTTTCAGAAATAACTCAGAAAACGTCTCCAACAGTGAAAATGAGAAAAACAGCTTTAAAATTAGTGGAGAACGCTGTATCATAATAATTAATATCCTTTCCGTATCCAATGACAATCATTCTTGTAAAAGCAAATGCCCCTCTCCCAAACATGGGCCTCTTTACCATTGAAACATTAAGAGGGGGTGGGGGGTGGAGAGTGAGTAAAGAAATCCCGCTGGAACCCCTCCTCCCCCCATCACCCGTCAACCTAATAAACAAATTAACAATGGTACCGGTACATTGTACATTCACCTGAGTGTATACATTATCCTACCTGTCTTCATTTACATTCACCTGTTGTATACATAAGCAATCCAATATCAGTCACATACATGCCACTGTGTACATTATCATATTCTAAACGCTGCATATGTACATTCACCTGAGTGTATACATTATCCTACCTGTCTTCATTTACATTCACCTGTTGTATACATAATCCTATCAGTCATCATATACATGCAACTGTGTACATTATCATATCTGTTATCAATTACATTCACCTGTACACATTATCCTCTCAGTCATCAACTACATGCACCTATAAGCTATCCTATTTGTCATCCTATATATGTACCGGTATATGTTATCCTGCCTGTCACCATAGTATACATTATCCTAGCTGTCATAATTTCCATGCACCAGTTTACATTTCTGTCTGTTATCACACAGGATGTGATATCCCATCTGTCATATTCATCCACCGGTTTATGTTATTGTGACTGTCATCATACATTCACCGGTATACTATTAGTTATTCAGGTTCGCCCCCCCTTGTATGGAAAGTTACAACCCTCCCTAAAACTCATGCACCCTGTCGAAGGGTGTATGAGTTTCAGGGAAGGTCGTAACTGGGTATATGAGTTTCAGGGAGGGTCGTAACTTTCCATACACCCGGGGAAAGCCTGAATGACTAATTTACTACCCCCCAAGCCTCCTTATCTATAAATAGTAGAAATACTACAACAGTACAACGGACAAATCCAACGGGTCATTTCGGTTACGAAACTGTCCGCATTTTGCAATGGCACTGTGAGAAAGGCGCACCACACACAATCCATTCAATCTGCTCTCATTCGGAAATCGACCTTTATTTTTGGAACAGTTGACATCTTTTGGGTTCGAGTTATCTGTCCGAAACGTCAGTGAAAATAATGAAGTATGACTTTATACCATTACATTTTGATGAGTGAGCGAAAGTTCCATAAATATTGAGATATGGTCAGCTGAACTTTCGAAGCGAGAGTGATACGACCCGACCTTTTAACCAATTACAATCCAGATATTGAATACGAATTTGCTTGTGGGGTAATAAATCATCCTATCAGTCATCATATGTACCGGTATATCATATCTGTCATCATATATCCAACGGTATATCACATATATCCTATTTGGCATACGTACGTCCTATCAGTCATCATCCTACGGTATATGATATCCTGCATGTATCTAATTCATGCATCGATATAAGTTTTATGGTATGCATTAGGTAGCTTCTTGAAATCAGGGTTCCTTGATAGAAATGGCATGCCGATTATCCAACTGGGATATACACTGTGCCCAGTTTAGTGTTCTGATCTGGATGGTGAGGGGATCCAATTGGAATGGCATGCCATTTATAAGCAATCCTTTGTCTGCCGAGTTCCAAAAAGTATGCCATGGAGTTCTAACTCGACGCAACATGCCTCCCTGTTTGGAATGCCTTGTACCAGTTTCTAGCATGTCCCAATTCAAGAAGCTCCCTTCTCTTGTCTGTTACCATATACACGCCCTGGTATACATTACTCTATCATATACCCCACCAGTTCCATACAGGTTATGCTATCAGTCCTGCATCGTTACAATTTTATGGTATGTCATCACATACATCCACCGATATGCACTATCCTGTCTGTTATCATATAAGCTTACATGCCCCGGTATATATTACGGTACCCTGTCTGTCATCATATACTTCACCAGTATATGTTATCCTACATGTCATCATACCTCAGTATAAGTTTTATGTATGTCATCATGCATCCTGTCATCATATTCTTGACCAGGTATACATTACTCTGTCATCATATACTCCACCAGTATATGTTATCCTCTCTGTCATCATCCATCGGTATACTTTATCCTATCCGTCATCACATGTACAGTATGTACATTCACCGGTATCCATTATCCCATTTGTCATTGTACTTATGTACTTACTATTTGTTATGCCGTGTGTCACTGTACACATGTACCAGCAAAAATTATCATCCTATACATGCACCGGTTTACAAATTACATTATCCTGCCATATTCATGCATCGGTATACATTATCCAGTCTGTCACCATATTCATGCATCGGCATACATTATCCAGTCTGTCACCATATACATGAATCGGTATACATTATCCAGTCTGTCACCATATTCATGCATCGGTATACATTATCCAGTCTGTCACCATATACATGAATCGGTATACATTATCCAGTCTGTCACCATATACATGCATCGGTATACATTATCCAGTCTGTCACCATATACATGCATCGGTATACATTATCCAGTCTGTCACCATATACATGCACTAGTATGCATTATCCTATCTGTCATAATATCCATGCATTGGTATACATTATCCAGTCTGTCATATACATGTACCATTATCTTATCTTCATCATATTCATGCATCTGTATGCATTATCCGGTCTGTCACCATATACATGCACCAGTATGGCAAATTCCACGATAACCTAGTCCACTGACAAACTTTTCTGTCAATCATTGATGGAACATGACATTTGCAACACCTATAAATTCAAAAATATCGTTAAACAAACAATGTGCCCTGTATCTTACTATCTTAAACATGTCAATGAATTGCATAAGATGAAAATAAACAGGAATCCCTATGAATTCCATGTACAGTTTTCAATTTAGCGGGACAAAACAAAAATGACATCTGCAACATTTCTGTTACCTATGTCAGTTTTCCGTCAAAATCTATTTTGTATAGTGACAAGAAATTTCTTGCAAGACAAGCACTTGCATATACTCAGTGGAATTAGGCCAATTGTATTGATATACATGTATCTGTACCCTTGTCAGTGTATGACATCACCCATGCTGTAATATAGGGTCTTTTCAAAATTATGCTAATGTCACAGGAGTTGGACGGAAATCACATTAGCAACGTTTTTCAAATTACAAGCGTCTAATCCGTCATCCATAATTCAGCCGTCGTCCATTAGAGAATATCCGCGTCCATAATCCAAAAACCTATTCCATATTCCATGTAACAGTATTAGCACCAAATTCAAAAAGACAATCATAGTATACATAAACTTAGGCTGTTTCCTGCAAGAGAGAAGCAGTCAACAGTTTTCTTGATGCCGGCAAGACATCATGATGTTCCAAAAATATCAAATCTGTATCGCTGATCAGTAGTATCCATAGTATCCATGTATTGGTATTAACACACTGGCAATGGTACATATATCTAATTAATAAGGTCAAACTAGTATCGCTGTAAATCTTTTCTTGAATAATTTAGTTGACATTTGATTTGTGGTGATTATTGTAAAAAAAGTATGACGGAAATATGACATTAGAACAAGTTACATTAGCAACATTTACATTTCTGTCTCTCTATCATACTGCAGACCAGAAATATACCCGATAAGGCTGTCTCTCTACAGGGTAAAATGGTTACACAACCTTGGTGGGTTTGCAAACATGTACATGACAAGGAGTTAGTTTTTTATTTTGAACGTTGAGCTAGTGTCATTTTTTGGTTGGATGGAGAATTTGACAAAGTCTGAAGTGGACTAGGTTATCGTGGAATACATACATTATCCAGTGGAAGCGCCGACTGAAAACGGTACATGCACATGTAAAATTCTTATTAAAATCTAGATTATTTAGATTAACGATTTCTTTTCACATGCATGCGAGATATATTATTATTCATTTTATACAGAGACGCAAGGAACATGTTTTAGTTATTTTCACTCACAAATTCAGCTTCAATGTGGTACTTCGTCGATGTTGTATTTGAATATGGATTTAATCATTTGGACAATTTGCATCTGATTTTTCCTGTTCAGTTTTATGTTTTTACAACACAGTTAAGGTTGTTTTGTTCCTGAAGTAACATTTTCCCGTCAAACCTGTTTGGAGACTCGGGATACAATTTATTTATCTTTCTTTTTGAAGAGATAAAATGTAATCCGCTGGCACAACATAGTAAACGAGAGATCCTGAAGATCTTGGCGCCCACCATTGTCCGATAATTGTAAGCTAATGACTAGAGGATCTTTTTGTCCATTGTTACTAAGTACAAACAATTGATTTGTAATTTTGTTTACAGAATTTCGAATCTGAGCGAAAAGGATTGGAAAAGGTCACTGAAAAACACCAAGATATAATCTAAGTTTCAGGAATTTCAAGATTTCTAGAAACTGTACTTATGTCGGTTGTTATAATACAAGAGAAATGAGCAAAGTTAGTCTGAAAGTGAATGTACATGTACGGAGGATTCTTCGCCTTTGTTTCGTATATTTTTTTTATTTATTTTTTTGCACGTGTCATTATTGGGTACTGGAAGTGAAGACCAATCTCTTTGACACTTTGGCATGAGCTATGAAACATACTTAAGATTTTATAATTAACCCTTTCACCGATTAAACCCGGTGTACGGGGATAACGAGAGTGCCACCCGTACGACCATCCCCGGTTGATCGGGTTAGCTTTAAACCTGTTGGCCATCACGATGGGTACAGCACTTTTATTTTTTTGCATTCGTTTTAACGGAAACCTATCAAACACTGTATACTTCTGGAAAGCCGCGAAACCCTGATCAATTTGATTCTCAAAATTGTTTGCTTGTTTGAAAAATAAATAAAACAAATTTAGATGTTGAACGAAAAAAATCGGAATGAAAAATGCATTTTTCCCCACATACCGTGTGACGGGCATCTCGGCAGTGAGCCGCAAAAATGGAAAAAATCATCGAAAACCTCATCCTAACTCCTGTATTTTTTATGTTACATGACTGGTAAAGCGTGGTGAATATTCCCCAGACGACTGAAACTGCCAACGACGACCGGCAAAGTTTATTTCCATATTTTTACGAGTCTTGATCCGCAAAGTTTGTCGAACACATTTCAAAATGTCGGCAGCAAGCTGCGTTATTGAGCCGACGAGCCAATCGGTATGCGTAATTTTGCCCACATGACCTCTAGCAGCCAACAGATTTGAGACGAGCGTAGACAGTGGCTGGAAGGATGGAATGACATCATTTTATAATCCAATCGTATCCTCCGTTTTATTTTGCCATCCATTCAAGGTTATTTCCTGTCTAGAAAGGTGAAAGGTCGCTCTTTCCAACGAGAGGTCAAACATGAAAATTGGCCGAGTAAACCTCGAGAAAAACGCTGTCAAATGCGGTCGAAAAAAGACGATTTCTCCGTTGGATTTTGATGTTTTTGAGTCGAGAAAGCCGGGGAAAGCGCATTCTCTCGCAGTAAAACCTAATTTTGTATGCTATTTTATTTATTTTGCTATAAAACTAGAGCAAATAACACTGGAGTGTGTCTTGTGGAGACAGGTTTCTTATGTTTTTCTGCAAATCTCGGACGCAAACACAATTTCTAGCATTCCAAAGACAACATATACAAATTTTAACAGTTCTCAGGGAATTGATCGTCAGCAGGTCACTTTTGTCAGGGGAAATAATCGGTGAAAGGGTTAAGAACGAGTGCTAATTCTGTTCTGTTTATACGGCTATTTTGAGATATCTCTTTTAAGATACCATGCCTGAAAATAGCAAGATGGTACACTACTTAATACTGAAGGGATCCGGTCTGCGCAGTAATGTTGAAACTTCGAAAGTGCCTGAATCCTGATTATCTCCCTTGGATCGAAACATGCAGTAGTCTACAGTTGTCTAGTTGTGACGTTGAATCACAAGGGTGACGTCCCTTCATGTAGCCGACCCGCCGGCAGACGAAAGGGTGGAGCAGTTCACTTGCTACTGCATGGACTAAAGAAATCTGATTTAAAATTTGAAGGAATACATTTTAATTCCGAATTATTTGAACTCCATGATATGGAAGGTGAAGGTATGGATATTCTCTATAGTCAATATAGTCAATATATAGAATATTCCCCACCGTTTGCTCCGCCGAATCTTGTGATGCAACGTCACAACTCGAGAATACCGAATTAATTTGAAGCGTAACTTGGATTTTCGAATCGGACCAAAAAGGTATCTTGCACTACAAGGCCCCATGTGGGACCTGTGTACCAAATTTTAGAAAGATCCATGCAGTAGTTCCCGAAAAATCGCGATAACCATGTTTCATGGAGAAATTCAAGATGGCTGCCTTGTGGCCATATTGGATTTTCGATTCGGACCGAAAAAGGTATCTTGCAAAACTAGACCCCAAGGGGAACCTGTGTACCAAATTTGAGAAAGATTCATACAGTACTTCCTGAGAAATGACGATAAAGTTTCATGTGGAAATCCAAGATGGCTGCCTGGTGGCCATATTGGATTTTCGAATCGGGCCAGAAAAGGTATCATGCACAACTAGACCCCAAGGGGAACCTGTGTACCAAATTTGAGAAAGATCCATGCAGTAGTTCCTGAGAAATTGCAATAACAAGGTTTCAAAGGGAAATCAAAGATGGCTGCCTGGTGGCCATATTGGATTTTCGAATCGGACCAAAAAAGGTATCTTGCACAACTAGACCCCAAGGGGAACCTGTGTACCAACTTTGAGAACGATCCATGCAGTAGTTCCTGAGAAATCGCGATAACAAGGTTTCATGGGGAAATCCAAGATGGCTGCCTGGTGGCCATATTGGATTTTCGATTCGGACCAAAAAAGGCTTCTTCCACAACTAGACCCCAAGGGGAACCTGTGTACCAAATTTCAGAAACATCCATGCAGTAGTTCCTGAGAAATCGCGATAACAAGGTTTCATGGGGAAATCCAAGATGGCTGCCTGGTGGCCATATTGGATTTTCTAATCGGACCAAAAAAGGTATCTTGCACAACTAGACCCCAAGGGGAACCTGTGTACCAAATTTGAGAAAGATCCATGCCGTAGTTCCTGAGAAATCGCGATAACAAGGTTTCATGGGGAAATCCAAGATGGCTGCCTGTTGGCCATATTGGATCTTCGAATCGGACCAGAAAAGGTATCTTGCACAACTAGACACCAAGGGGAACCTGTGTACCAAATTGCAGAAAGCCGTAGTTCCTGAGAAATCGCGATAACAAGGTTTCATGGGGAAATCCAAGATGGCTGCCTGGTGGCCATATTGGATTTTCGAATCGGACCAAAAAAGGTTTCTTGCACAACTAGACCCCAAGGGGAACCTGTCTACCACATTTGAGAAAGATCCATGCAGTAGTTCCCGAGAAATCGCGATAACAAGGTTTCATGGGGAAATCCAAGATGGCTGCCTGGTGGCCATATTGGATTTTCGATTCGGACCAAAAAAGGTTTCTTGCACAACTAGACCCCAAGGGGAACCTGTGTACCAAATTTGAGAAAGATCCATGCAGTAGTTCCTGAGAAATCGCGATAACAAGGTTTCATGGGGAAATCCAAGATGGCTGCCTGGTGGCCATATTGGATTTTCGAATCGGACCAAAAAAGGTTTCTTGCACAACTAGACCCCAAGGGGAACCTGTGTACCAAATTTGAGAAAGATCGATGCAGTAGTTCCTGAGAAATCGCGATAACAAGAAATTGTTTACGGACGGACGGACGACGGACCACGGACAAAAAGCGATTTGAACAGCCCACCATCTGGTGATGGTGGACTAAAAACACAACAACACACATATATATCAGACTTTTCAATGATATATTACTCATAGTGTAATTACGAATGGGTAAAGTGATTAATTTAATATGGACACGCTTGTAATCGCTTTCCGGTCAACTTGTACCAGCAGGAACCTGAATCGGGTTAACATCAATCTATTGGATACCGGTACCGTTATGCTAGGCCATATTTTTGCAGTAATCGTAACTATAAGAAGAAAAGAAAAATAAACAAAATATCATGAAATAAAAGATCACTTGAACCTATTATCTCCCTGCATTACTCTGCTATGATGTATGGTGGCAGCAAGGGCCGGCTGATGTTGAATGTGTCGACCGAACATAGAAAATTTACCTTCAATTGAGAAGAAACACGTACACCAGTTGTAGTTTTACACAAGCCAAAAAAATATAGACAAGATAGCAGAAAAAAGATCGGCTTTAGCAAGGCTGGAATTATGTATCTGTTTTACAGAAACAACTGTATATTTACAGGTCATTCATGCTGAACCTTGCGGCAGTACTTTCGGCTATAATCCCCAAACGTTTTTGAACGTGTTTTTTTTTCAATCGTTTATTTTTTTCTCAATTAAAGAATTAACCATTGGGTCGCGATTTCACTTTTCATCCGAGACCACAGAAAAAAAATGATTCACACTGCCAGTCACATGTCGAATCACAGTCAGTGGTAGGTTTTTCAGTGCTTTCGTTATCAAGTTGGGCGTGTGTCTGACCAGACGACAGTGACCACAGCCAAAAATGAACAATTTCCAGCATATCGATGACAGGTATGGCTACTGGTGTCCAGTCATTTTTTGATGGAGAGATATCGTACTTTATCAAATCTCAGAGAAGCATGTAGACTTTTAATTGGCCGACAGACCTCATGTGTGATGCTGTATTGTCAACTTGCTGGTCGAATATATATATCATATACCCCCGTCGCCAAGGGCAACGAACAGGTGTTCACTAGATTCAATCGTCTGCTAAACAAAATGGCTGAATCAGGCAAACGTTTCGCATCTCACACGGACGATGAAGTTGTTGAAAAGCGGGCTAATATTATTCCCAGCAACACAAAAAAATCGAACAAAGCGTCCGCCAGAACTTTGAAGTATTACCTGAAAGAGAAGGGACAAAGTGAAGAATTCGAAGGATTCTCGGCCGAGAGGTTAGCAGAGGTATTCTCGAAAACTTTAGACATTCTCTGAATCGTTACCTGAAGGCCCCACCGTATTTGAAAACTTTTGATTTGGCCGTGTTACACACCCAGGATGTACGAGCAGAAGGCCATGCCGTTTTGTGAATTCGACAGCACCGTTGTCCCGCCCACATCGTGTGACATTCCCACAGCTATCCTGGTCATCGCAAATCCCTCAGCGCCAATGTTCAATAACTGCACAATAAATGCAATCAACATCATCGTGCGAAAATGAAGCAAATACCTATACTTCTGCCAAACTGTGCAGGACAGTTTGATTTTTCCGATTTTTCTCTCGAACTGTAAATTTAAGTCATGTTGGTCCTTCTCCTGTGTGATGTTATGGAAACATGACACAAGTGACACTGTCGAGTGACACGGTGTTGAATTATAGACAGAATGGAAATGTAACAGTTCACACGTGTATTTGAAACTTACATATCCACGCAACAGATGTGAATCCGGAACGGGTCTTTCGATGTATAATCTAGATATTATACTCGTCGATGGCTATTAAATATTAAATATGAAATTGAGATTAAGTTTAATGTTCCAGTATTTTATACGTTTCTGATTTTAAGAGATGAAGCTGAATTTGAAGTTAAATTGTTTATTCTTTATCACCGAAGCCCACCGGTATTTCACACTGAAACCGGGTTCATTGTTCACGGATTACAGTATATGTTATCGTTATCTTTGCTCCTCCCTTAGTACGTTTTATAGAGGATTGTAAAAATGATACATTTGTCTTTGTGTTCATTTTTTCCGGTGCATGCTGTGGATCGTTCTGAAACCAGTGCAAGTCCGATCGAAGTCCGTTCCATTATGTCAGCCTTGAAGTCCAAAGTGATTCTTAATGCTCTGAGATATGATAAATTCGTTATACATCGCCCTTCCGGGGTAATACGGGATTCGATTTGGTTTCTCTCGCCATATTTTTCCTCGGCTGCGCCTCGGAAAAATATGGCGAGAGAAACCAAATCTCATCCCGTATTACCCCGGAAGGGCGACGTATAACTAATAATATTGTCACCAAATGCAGGGTTAATTATTACTAGGGATATGTTGGTGACATATGTCAAATTGTCAAATTGAACATATCCCCACCATCCCCGGGGGTCAAAGTGCATAACAATGAAGTCGAACAATAAATCGCTTAAACAAGTGCAAAGTTTCCCAGCAGTGAATGACCTGCTGGGATACCTTAGCCCTAAAATTATGTCTCGGGGAAAAGTGGCAGAAATAGAACATAGCGAGAGACTGAGAATCTGTTGACCACGACATGACTTAGTTCAATCATGAACGTCGCTCGTCTGGGCTCTCTCCTGCCTCTCTCCGTTCAACTCCGCCCATTAGCTAACAACGGTGCAGATTCCCCACATATTTTATGGGGGCGCTGTAAGCGCTGCGGACTCGATTTTCTCGGAGTTCGTCCGGCTTTTAGCTCTGCTGTGGCTAGATAAACATCTTACAAATATTCTACGACATTAACTTCAGAAAATCTTTGCGAAATAAAGACGAATCTTACCTTAGATGACCAACATCGGTGAAATCCAAACGACGGTCGACAGCGCGCGTGAAAAACGTTCCAAATTTACGCTCGGTTACATGTTTTCAAAAAGTGGTATCGTGCACGGAAACGGGCTGAATTGAATCCGCCCAAAAGAATAGATCCCAGCGGACAAGAAACCGCGATGAGAGCAAAAATCCCATGGCGTTTGTATTTCCATTCTCACCTCCTGCATACTGCTATATGTGAGAAAAGAATATATGGGAAACACGGCATTTTGTTAATTGTGTGAATGCAGCGTTTGCTCATTAACACCAGTTCTTATTTTGGCGAGAGAGTGGTAAGAGAAATGATATGTATATATATATTGTAGAAATTCAGGAAAAGGGTCAAACGTGAAGATAAATTGTTTGAAAATAGAGAAATCTACGACACGCTCACATTGCTCTCATAACGGTTTCTTGTCCGCTGCTTTCGGGCGGATTCAATTCAGTCCGTTTCCGTGCACGATACCACTTTTTGAAAACATGTAACCGAGCGTAAATTTGGAACGTTTTTCACGCGCGCAGTCGACCGTCGTTTGGATTTCACCGATGCTGGTCATCTAAGGTAAGATTTGTCTTTATTTCGCAAAGATTTTCTGGAGTTAATGTCGTAGAATATTTATAAGATGTTTATCTAGCCACAGCAGAGCTAAAAGCCGGACGAACTCCGAGAAAATCGAGTCCACAGCGCTTAATTACAGCGCCCCCATAAAATATGTGGGGAATCTGCACCGTTGTTAGCTAATGGGCGGAGTTGAACGGAGAGAGGCAGGAGAGAGCCCAGACGAGCGACGTTCATGATTGAACTAGACATGACTGAGACCCAATTCCGCAATGAATAAATAGCTATAAATTCTGTCGCTACCAAGTCAAATGCCATCGTATTTAGCTGGTTATATACCTACCTGATTCGTTTTTTATTCCATCAGTTCCTCCTATAAATCATCGAATGCGTACAAAAACCGTAATACGAGGACCGACTCGCGAAGGAATTTGATTGGTGGGAGAGCCGGAAGTGTGTGTTGAGCTCATATTGGGGACGCCACGTGGTGGTGGCATTGAGAACTACTCACCCACGGCTTCTAGAAAAGTTGCGGTAATTTGGGGTACGGCATAAAATGAAATATTTGCGTTACAAACATGTTTTGCAGCAGTTCTAGGGCGAATTACAATCCGAGGTCCGTTTTTCGGTCCTCGGAGCACAAACGGTCCTCGGACTAAAGGTGTGTAAACACGTCTCGGTCCTCATATTACGGCTTATGCGTACGCATACACACACACGCATACACATAGGCATACACACACCAATACCCACGGATGTTGTCTTGTGAGGTTTATGGTCTTGAGAGGTATTTTTGTCCGGTACCTCACAGGGTATGTTGGCACGAGAAGTGCTTGTGAGGTATCAAAAGAGCACACAAATGGGGAGCTTCTGAGGTACCATACGAGGATGCACATACCTCACAGCAATATATTGAACTCGGTGAAAACACCTCACAGTGCCAATCAATGGATCTACACATACCTCACTGTGTCCTATAGTCCGTCTTGACCTTGTCATAATCATTGCTTCCCCCCACTTTTTACCGAGAGTGACCTGCCTCAAGAATAACACTCGAAAATACAGGAAATTCAGCATCAATGCCATATTAATCTTGGGATGAGGTCTCAATTTTTGCAACACACATCAACCGAACAGGCTTCTGAGGTATATCACTGTAAGTCTAGTTCATACCTCATAAGAACAAACACACCTCACAGGGCTAAATTTAAATGCACATACCTAACAAGGTAAAACACACAGCTCTATAAATACCTCGGAGTACAGTCATTTCCCCCCCCCCCCTGTCATATTCCCCCCCTGGACATATTCCCCCCCTGTCATATTCTCCCCCTTGTCCATATAGCTGTCGTGGGTTAAATATTTAGGTAATTTGACCTACATTCAAATACCTCACAGGGCTAAATTGATCTGCACATACCTAACAAGGTAAAACACACAGCTCTGTAAATACCTCACAGGGCTGAATTGATCTGCACATACCTAACAAGGTAAAACACACAGCTCTATAAATACCTCACAGGGCTAAATTTATATGCACATACCTAACAAGGTAAAACACACATCTCTATAAATACCTCACAGGGCTGAATTGATCTGCACATACCCAACAAGGTAAAACACACATCTCTATAAATACCTCACAGGGCTGAATTGATCTGCACATACCCAACAAGGTAAAACACACATCTCTATAAATACCTCACAGGGCTGAATTGATCTGCACATACCTAACAAGGTAAAACACACAGCTCTTCAAATACCTCAGAAGACAACTGTGTCCATGTGTATACCTAACAGACTTCAATTCAGATGTTTTCACTATACCTCATAGAGCCTCATTAAGGATGTTCAAAAGTGTGCATGCAATCATCAAACAGCCATGTATACCAGACATCAACTACAACCCCCCCCCCCCACCCCCATTGGTGAAATTTAACTGTATGTGCCAAGTTTACTAATTAAATTTTGGTCTATTCACTTTAGCAAACTGTAGCACAACCTTTCAAGCAGCCTGAACAAGGCAGTTGGCAAACAAGGCCGTTTACAGGTATGACCATACAGCTTTAATGAACCCAGCTTAGGAGAGAGAGAATTAAGGTTTAATGTCGCGTTCAGCAATATTTCAGATATATAGCGATGACCGGCCTACGATGATCAAACAAAATTCTAAGTACTCACGCCACAGTCCAACTAAAAATATATATTTCAGATATATAGCGATGACAGGCCTGCGATGATCAAAAAAATTCTAAGTACTCATGCCACAGTCCAACTAAATAGATCTTCCAAAGTCGCCGCTTGATAAAAACAAAACTCTATGCAGTCGAAAAGAATATGTTTCACTGTGAGATCTTCGTGACATGAAATACACCTTGGGACTGACTTTCAAGTATTACATACACAGCAAAGGGAGGAGATTGGGGGGGGGGTGGGGGGTGGAGAATATTCCATGGTGTTACAGGGGGGGGAGGGGCCAAATTTTTGTTGTGTATATTAATACTGGAAGTTGAACAGTCCCTTATCCAACTGTCACCACACACAGATGGCAGTGTGCTGCAATACCAAACCATAAGAACAAACCACAGATTGAAAGAGATATATCAAGATTTTTATTGCATGCTGTTACAAGTAATATAAACAGAATGAAGATATTACATGTATTTAGGACTGGAAGGCTAGCTGTCTCTTCATTTGATATGTGTGTAGGTCTACTCACAGGCCCGCAAGTGGTATTCGGGTGAAATGTCAAAATATGGGGTCTCTATATATAACCCCATGCTTTATATAAATCAACATCTCGAAATATGGGGTCTCTATATATAACACCATGGTTTATATAAATCAACATCGATGTTGATTTATATAAAGCATGGGGTTATATATAGAGATCCCATATTTCGACATTTCACCCGAATACCACCGCCCACACCCCCCAAAACAGTGGTCTACTCCAGCAAAATCCTTTTATACAACCCATCCATAATTCCTTCGAATGAACATTCCTAAAATATCATATGCCATGATTTCACATAAGGGCCCGGGTTTTTAAGCATGATACAGTCTAATTAATCCAAATCCTGCAATAACATATATTTGCCCCATTATAGATCAAATTTCAATCAGATTACTTCTAGCCTTGCCACATGGATGTACTCGCTATGGTATATACATAATTCAATTCCAATCAGAATATTTATTATATATTTGAATCTATCAAGGCTTTCACTTTAAACTTCATCTTCAAAATTTTACTATTCCTAATAAAAAGAGCAATTGGTGAGAGAGAGACAATGCTAATTACCAGTTGTACATCCGTCACGGCGTCAGTGTAAATTTCGTCCCTTGTCATTATGTCAGCTTTTATGAACACATCATCGCAACATACGTACACTGTTAAGTAAACCCTTGACATATTGAAGATGGTATGTATGTGGAAAAAGAAAATGGCGCAAAATCTCGTAATGACACATTACAGCACACAATTTCAGGACCCTTCAAAGTTCTAATAATTAGTATAATAACAAACAGATTTGCAGGCTGCACAACTGTTGAGCCATGCAGCTTGCCTTGGCCAAATAAGTATATTGTATTATTTAGCATTCACCAGATTTAGTAAACTACAGTCACTGTCAGTCTGGAATAACTGCCCACATGTATTGTCAGCACACATATCCAGTACTCCAAACATACATTATGAGAGCCTGAAGTTTATAATCCAATAAAATCGACCATAGAGGTCCATGTCCCCCGCTAGCAGCACCAGTTATGGTGGATTACATCCACCATAACTGGCGCTGCTGCTGCGGGGGCCATGGACCTCTATGGTCGATTTTTTGGGGTCGATGATATCTCATATCATTGATAGGAGTATGATTTGAAAATGGAGATATCACTGATGAGCTTAACATAATCTAATACAGCAGATGGCACCCATATTGGATTATGCACATCCATAAAACATAATACATGACTGTTCTCTCACTAAGGTCAAGGGACTCCCCAAGTTTGAAGTAGATCAGTTGAATCATACTCCAGCTATTATCCGGACAAGATCAAACTGCTTAAAATCCAATGAAATCCAGTATGGCCGATGGTGGCCATATTGGATTAAGCATGTCCTTGAAAAACAATCCTAATCCTCCTCTCAATGTCAAGGCACTCCCCAGGTATGAAGTAGATCGGTTGAATCGTTCTCGAGTTATTGTCCAGACAAGATTCAACTGCTTACAATCCAATATGGCTGACGGCGGCCATATTAGATTACGCACATTGCTGGAAAACAATCCCAACCGTCCTCTCACCAATGTCAAGGCACACCCCAAATCTGAAGTTGATCGATTAAATCATTCACGAATTATTGTCCGGACAAGAAAATCTAAGATCCAACTGCTTATAATCCAATATGGCTGACGGTGGCCATATTGGATTATGCACATCGCTGAAAAAAAATCCAAACCGTCCTCTCACCGATGTCAAGGCACTCCCCAAGTTTGAAGTTGATCGGTTAAATCGTTCACGAGTTATTGTCCGGACAAGAAAATCTAAGATCGTACTGCTTATAATCCAAAATGGCTGACGGCGGCCATATTGGATTACGCACATTGCTGAAAAACAATCCCAACCGTCCTCTCGCCAATGTCAAGGCACACCCCAAGTTTGAAGTTGATCGGTTGAATCGTTCACGAGTTATTGTCCGGACAAGAAAATCTTACGGAATTACGGAATCACGGAATTACGGACACCGGTGTTTCTAAGTCCCCCCCCTACTAAGTAGCGGGGGACAATTAATACAAAGAAGCGATTTTCATTGTATATACATGTACAAGTAGATGAACGGATGGACGGACACCGGACACGGATGAATGCATGCACACATACACCAAAACCTGATCAAATGTGGGGGCTATCCCAATGAAGCTTCCATCCAAGTTTGGTGAAATTCCATCCAATAGTTCTCAAGATATCTTGCAGACAAGGCCTGTATATACATGTACAAGCAGATGTACGGATGGACGGACACCGGACGAACGCATGCACATACACCAAAACCTGATCAAATGTGGGGGCTATCCCAATGAAGCTTCCATCCAAGTGTGGTGAAATTCCGTCCAGTAGTTCTCAAGATATCTTGCAGACAAGGCCTGTATATACATGTACAAGTAGATGGACGGACGGACGGACACCGGACACGGATGAACGCATGCACACACACCAAAACCTAGTCAAATGAGGGGGCTATCCCAATGAAGCTTTCATCCAAGTTTGGTGAAATTGCGTTCAGTAGTTCTCCAGATATCTTGCAGACAAGCCTTGTATATGTACAAGCAGATGGACGGACACCGGACACGGATGAATGCACCCACATACACCAACACCTAATCAAATGAGGGGGCTATCCCAATGAAGCTTCCGTCCAAGTTTGGTGAAATTCCGTCCAGTAGTTCTCCAGATATCTTGCAGACAAGCCCTGTATATACAAGTAGATGGACGGACACCGGACATGGATGAATGCACGCACACACACCAAAACCTAATCAAATGAGGGGGCTATCCCACTGAAGCTTCCATCCAAGTGGGGTGAAATTCCATCCAATAGTTCTCAAGATATCCTGCAGACAAGGCCTGTATATACACATGTACAAGTAGATGGTCGGATGGATGGACACCGGACACGGATGAATGCACCCACATACACCAAAAGCTAATCAAATGAGGGGGCTATCCCAATGAAGCTTCCGTCCAAGTTTGGTGAAATTCCGTCCAGTAGTTGTCCAGATATCTTGCAGACAAGCCCTGTATATACATGTACAAGTAGATGGACGGACGGACACCGGACATGGATGAATGCACGCACACACACCAAAACCTAATCAAATGAGGGGGCTATCCCACTGAAGCTTCCATCCAAGTGGGGTGAAATTCCGTCCAGTAGTTCTCAAGATATCTTGCAGACAAGGCCTGTACATGTATATACATGTACAAGTAGATGGACGGACGGACGGACACCGGACACGGATGAATGCACGCACATACACCAAAACCTAATCAAATGAGGGGGCTATCCCAATGAAGCTTCCATCCAAGTTTGGTGAAATTCCATCCAGTAGTTCTCAAGATATCTTGCAGACAAGGCAAGGGGACGGACAGACATCCATCCATCCATCCAGACAGACAGCACAAACACTAGATGTCTCCCCCCAACATGGTTGGGGGAGACATAATAATCGCTGACAGATTGGATATTTAATGATGGAAATTGGTTGAAATATCAAACATTTATAAACAATGTTTCTATCTGTTACCAAATCAACCTGTCTCAATCCATGCCAACTCAATCCTAAAATTGAAGTCCCGTAACATGTCATTTCCACTATTATAGAATCGCTGATTCATCGATAAAGGAAACCGCAAGACAGCAATTTTGACACTCAATGGTAGGTCCGAACGACCCACCATAAAACGAGAAAACGGATTTAGAACTGCGTTATGATTTAACCCGCAAAGGAGAAACCGACACGACGTTTATTCCGTTTAGAGATAACGGAGTGTGAAAACCAAAAGACAATGAAGAGGTCGAGATAATATGCGAACCCGCTGCATTCTTTTGTCCGACGAGAACAATGGATTGTTCAGGCACGGCAGGTTTTAGAGAAGTCTTTGTCGAAGTAGACAAAGGAACCGGTTTGTCTGCATACATAGCCAAACCCGTACATGTAGGCTGTCTAAAATCTGTGATTTAACTAGACGTAGAACCGTCCCGCCGGAATATTTACAGAGGCGGGCGAGTTCTGATTACTAAGACCATGGGAAACATTTATATATTGCAACGATATCTTCGTTAGCTTTCATGTCATTTACAAGTAATTCCCGACAGGCGTCTGTCGACTTCCGAAAGGGACGGGTCGCCAGACGCCTGCAAAGGTAAGCCCGTCTAGCCTGGGTGAAAATTTCCCCACGCTAACGGGTCCATAATACACACTCGGCGCAACTTCGCCGATAACACAACTCTTTACAAGAAAAACAAACCGTGTGGGAGTCCAAACTGGACCAACATTTCACACACAAATTACATGCATTAGATATCGGAATCTCAGACATAACTAATGAAAGAATTTCCGACAATAATGAAAGAATTTCCGACAAGAAAATAACACAAAAAAACGATAAGGATACTGCGGGTCGTTACAACAACAACCCAGGTTGTATAAACACTTCCTTGATGTGTACTGGTCGAGGTACAACAGAGAATAGAGGGCGAGTATGGTTTGAGCAGAGCCTATATAGTAATGCTGCTGGAATTAGGTGGGAGAGCTCTCCTAGGGGCGGACAACTCTCCGCTAGGGGAGCTAACTTTTAGTTTTTAACTTCCGTTTTCTACGTTGTATCATCTTCCTGACGGAGATTGAATGGTATAATTGAAACAGGTTTACGATTTGGGAATCAAATACTTAGGGAACTTACCGTACCAACTTTAGTGAGCCATAAATCCGTGTTCGTGCACCTGCAGTCCTTCATTATTTCGGGTCTTATAATTCAGCATGAAGGCTGTACAAAATGGTCCATTTCATATCCCTTTGATAAAAGTGAAAGTTTGGCCCTTCAAACCGAACAGCTTGAGGACGATTCCCTATGTCAAGCGAACACCACCATTCTTCCCAAATATGGGACTAATAAACTCCTCTGATGCAAGTAAACCCGACATCAGTACTTTAAGTACTTTGATTTGCACTATTGTCTGTTTTTTAGCCTACATCTAATAAGCGTAGTATGTGTTAACGGTATAAATGTGATTTTATCTTTTACTATTTCCCAGAGTTAACACCACTGTGTAGCCCAAGGGGTAATGCATACTACATCATATTGATATTGTCTGTCTCCACAACAAGTGCTATTTGTACTCACACTAATATTTGCGACTGTAAATTATATTCTTGCACAACAAGGTCACCCAATGTGGCAGTTCCAGTAACTTTGTTGTTGAATACCTTGTCAACTGAAATACCCCTAATTTTTATTTCCTCTTTGGGGCACCTCAACTAGATATTGTCATATCTAGTCTCATTTTTTGGGCATAACTATATGTCCCCAAAGATGTTTCATAAGGCTATCGAGTGCATAGTAATATCATATAGGGAGCAAGCTCATTAAGTAATTGGTATGTAATGCTTATGTTGGTTCACACACTTTCATATCTCTGTATAAAGTATGTTAACTCAGTATATGATCTACCATTCGCAGGGATATCCATTCACGCAGCAACTATTTGCATTCACACTCTATCCATTCACACGACAGCCATTCACACAGCATTCACGGCAGCCATTCACATGGTCAGTCATTCGCAATGAGCAATTCATTTCACTTGGCCAGTCATTCACGGTGAGCAATTCACAGGTATAAGCCATTCGGGCGAAAGCCATTCGGGCACACCCATTCACATGCCATTCAGGGGAAAGCCACTCGGGCACACCCATTCACATGCTATTCGGGCGAAAGCCATTCGAGCACACCCATTCACATGCCATTCGGGTGTAAGCCATTCGGGCACACCCATTTACATGCCATTCGGGCGAAAGCCATTCGGGCACACCCATTCACTTGGTGAGCCATTCACTGGCGTAAGCCAATCGGGCATAAGCCAACATGGCCGGCTTATGCCAATCGGGTGTAAGCCAACATGGTTTACGCCAATCGGGCGAAAGCCAATCGGGCACATCCATTCACATGCCATTCAGGCGAAAGCCACTCGGGCACACCCATTCACATGCTATTCGGGCGAAAGCCATTCGAGCACACCCATTCACATGCCATTCGGGCGTAAGCCATTCGGGCACACCCATTCACATGCCATTCGGCCGAAAGCCATTCGGGCACACCCATTCACTTGGTGAGCCATTCACGGGCGAAAGCCAAACAGGCACACCCATTCACATGGTGAGCCATTCACTGGCGTAAGCCAATCGGGCGTAAGCCAACATGGCTTATGCCAATCGGGCGTAAGCCAACATGGTTTACGCCAATCGGGCATAAGCCAATCGGGCATAAGCCAATCGGGCGTAAGCCAACATGGCTTACGCCAATCGGGCATAAGCCAACATGGTTTATGCCAATCGGGCGAAATCCAATCGGGCACATCCATTCACATGGTGAGCCAATCGGGCGTAAGCCAACATGGTTTATGCCAATCGGGCGAAAGTCATTCGGGCACACCCATTCACTTGATGAGCCATTCACGGGCGAAAGCCAATCGGGCACACCCATTCACATGGTGAGCCATTCACTGGCGTAAGCCAATCGGGCGTAAGCCAACATGGCTTACGCCAATCGGGCGTAAGCCAACATGGTTTACGCCAATCGGGCGAAAGCCAATCGGGCACATCCATTCACATGGTGAGCCAATCGGGCGTAAGCCAATCGGGCATAAGCCAGCATGGCTTACGCCAATCGGGCATAAGCCAACATGGTTTATGCCAATCGGGCGAAAGCCAATCGGGCACATCCATTCACATGGTGAGCCAATCGGGCGTAAGCCAACATGCTTATGCCAATCGGGCGAAAGCCACTCGGGCACGTCCATTCACATGGTGAGCCAATCGGGCGAAAGCCAATCGACACCAACTGGCAGCTTAGTCTGACCCATTTGTTGGCCAAATAAATATATTTTATTAATCTATACCGGTGTTTCTGTGTTGTTTATAAATAGATAAATAGCATTTTCCAATATTCTAATTTCTATAACTTTTCCATATCTTTTTTAAATCTCATTCAATCAACCAGGACAGGACTTCTGTTTAACTGTTCCAGACCAACCATTTACATACCTTAGTAACAAACGCATCGGCAGCTGACAAATTATTCTTCTTCAGCTGGTCACGGACAGCCTGAACGAGTCTGGGGTCGTAACCATGAAAACTGTCGCTGGAGCATGTCGCAGAGGGGAAGACATCCCGAAGAATGTTCCGCAGTCTCAGTTTGTCATCTTCGTTGTTCATCCTAGGTACAACGATATGCGTAATGGCGTGCACGAGGCAGTATTCCTCTCTGCTACGTACACTCTGAGTCTGCACGATATCAGCAACACTTCCTGTTAAACCCAACAATAAAAGCATCTGAACACATCAAATGATATATAATTACTTTTTCAAATAATGCCATAAAAGAAAAATACAGCAAGTGGACGACAGTTTCCACATTACCTAGAACATGAAAAAGTTCACTGATCGTAAGATTTTCCAGGAGAGAGAGAGAGAGGGGGGGGGGGGGAATCTAGGGAATCTGCCCATCTTGGGGCTCCGGTCCCTGTAGCTTGTGGCAAGTCAGGGCACTGAACCCTTGACTAATGTGACTCGCTAAATACAGTACGCCAATAAAATGAGCACTATAGATGCGCAGACGATGTGCAGACGATGCGGAAACGATACGCGCACGATGCGCAAACGATCTCCGCACGATGCGCAAACGATCTGCGCACGATGCGCAAACGATCTCCGCACGATGCGAATAACGTGCGGAGTTCCCTCGGAGATCATGCGGGCATTTATAGACTGCCACTTCGCACGATGCGCAAAGAATGCGTACAATTTATCATTGTCGTTAATTCGTAATTCCATCTGCAAACTGTGTGTTCTTTATAATATTTCTCAATAATCTTTCAGTCAAACACGAGATATGTGTCTGAATCTGAATTATTTTATGATTTTACGACCTCCTTCGCCCGGCTTCGGTCCTGGAGAAACTTTCAAACCAGTCGCAATAAAGAGGTGCGAAAACGTGCCCCGATGGCGATAGGTTTTATTGTAGCATGAACCGAATGTGCTGATTGAGAGTATTATTCGTAGATGAACCTAACTTGAAAAATGATACTCGTAGTCCATATGATAGCACCGAATGCAATGTTAGACAACCAGAATCTAATGCCGAAGTCTTTCGCGCCATTGCTTGTTTACTACAAAAACACAGCCAATGAAAACACGGGATCCCCGGAACTCCGCCCACTGTAAACAAATTAATGGGTCACAGACCAGCAGGTGACTGCGGGAGAAGTTATTTGTTTCCAGTTTCTAAAGAATGTGGGAAATTTACAACCGAGTGTCATTAATGAAATATAGAAGCGGCTTCCCTGTCGGGATAAATATCGGAAGATTTAAAACATATTACTCAATTTATTGCAGAAATTAGATGAAATACTAGGACTGAATATTTCCGAATATTTACGTGTGTGTGAGACACAAACAATGTTCTAGATTTATACTGTCGACGAATAGGAGTCTGTGTGTTTACTGATTATCCGTACGGCCGTAATAGTAACTTTTGCCACGGCCCCTACAATTGCAAGATTTCCTTGTGGAATGTGCATAATTACAGAGCCACTTCACACAGAATACAAATATTTTAAATTTTGATTTTCATTAGAGGTAAATCTAACCAAGAAACTCTGGCTGTGATAGGTAAATTTAGGGTAAGGGGGCGTGGCATTCCTAAGGGGTCAGCAACAACAATAAAAAAAATAAAAAAATAGACCCCTTAGCCGATGTTTTCGGGCTAAGGTAAATCCAGCGTGTCTGTCAGTTTCTTCTGTCTTCTTCTTGCCTACTTTTCTTTTCCCTCTGTTAACTTTTGAGCACTTATATCAATCAACTTCAAATTTTTGGGGGAAGATACCTGCTATATTTTTCACAGAGAAAGTGACCTTGCAGATTTTGAAACCACTGACATATATATTAATTCAAGAATATCTCCGTGCCATTTCCAGGAGCTACAGGTAAAAGGTGAAAAGATCATGTGATTGTTTTTTTTTGTTTGTTTTTTTTTCAGCTTTTTTTTGTGCCGATTCTGAAAGATGTTCATGTATATATACATTTCTTCAACAACTGAATTTGAGAGAGAGTGACCTTGCAGATTTTAAAACCACTGACATATATATATTAATTCAAGAATATCTTCGCGCCATTTCCAGGAGCTACAGGTAAAAGGTGAAAAGATCATGTGATTGTTTTTTTATTATCTTTTTTTTTGTGCCGATTCTGAAAGATGTTCATGTGTATATACATTTCTTCAACAACTGAATTTCACAGAGAGGGTTAGGGTTAGGGTTAACCCCTAACCCTTGCAGATTTTAAAACCACTGACATATATATATTAACTCAAGAATATCTCCGTGCCATTTCCAGGAGCTACAGGTGAAAGGTGAGAAGATCAGGTAATTGTTTTGGGGGTTTTTTTTAGCTTTTTTTTTGTGTCGATCCACCTGGGGGAAAGTTGAAATTTCATATCCCGATAGTAATTCCTGCAACACCAAAACACCCATTATTTTTTTTCTCATATAAACATCGGTAGCCCCATTTGCTCAAATTTGACAGCAGCTCAGCTCCATAGTAAAGATGTCTCGCAATATTATTTAGTGTATTCTACACAGAAATATACTAACACTCTGAAAAAATTAGATTGAAATTCAATCTGAATTGAAGATAATCAAATCAATCTGAGATTGAAATTTCCAGTCTATTAGATGGAATACATGCAATCGGAAAGATTTTGTTATGATTATATATTCCCCTTATATCTATGTTTTCTCTTCTCGCCGTGCATCATAATTGTTCGTTCATGTTTAGTCCTGAAGTGTATTGTATTGTTTAATGTAGTTCAATGTGCGAGGCGCAGTTATAAGCTCGTCTTAATGCGCTCCCACTTGCAAAAAAAAATGCAATAAAGCATCGTTTAAACCAAAGATTTTTCGCGGATTCCAATATATTGAATTTTCACTCTAATTGTTTTTGAGAGTAAAACAGTCGTGTGCACTCAGAAGAATATCACAATTGTGTTTATCACCTCTTAGGATCAGATCACCATGAAGATATGTGGTTTGCCCAACATATCGAGCTCTAAAAACTCACCATAGCCATTAAGCATTAGTTTACTGAGTTTTTGAATTGATTACTTAGAATTTTGTTTGATCGTCGCTATATAGCTGAAATATTGCTGAATGAGACGTTAAGCCTTAATTCTCTCTCTCTCTCATAGCCATTAAGCTCAGTCAATATTTGGATGGGTGACCGGGTGCTGTACTGGCTGGGCTGATCAGTGTCCAGGGTAATGGGAACTGTGAGCACTCTAGCGTTCTGGCACAAGGAGGCACAGACGTGATATGACTGAATCAAGGTTGAAAACAACATTAAACCCTACTACTCACCCACTCCAAAAAAGACTGGGAACACTAGGTCTAGACACAAGCAGGTTTATCTCCACTGACTAATGAACCCTTATAGGTATATGAAGTATCATCTAGAAACTGGATAATATTGGTAAGACTTCGCAATGATATTTTTCAGTATCGTGCTGGTATATGGCATGATTCTCAAATTGAAAATCTACATTTGATTGAAGGGATAGGTTTCAAAATGTTACAAATTTATCGAATCAAGAATCAACCTTCTTTTCAAATATTGGCAGTTAGCAAAATATTCTGAACATTTTAAAATGTTTAGAATTTTTTTCTTATAATAATAAATGTCTGTAAGATATCTGTGTAATTAGTAATTGTGGTAAATGCCCATTGACAATATTTAAGCAAAAATTAGGTTTTCATAAACATTGAATCCCTACACATATATGTTTTTTTTTTTTTCTATATTGACTATATGAGAACATCAGAATGCCAAAAAAATGTCCAGTGGAATATCAGTGATATTCTTCTCGTACGGTATTGCAAAGTATCAACCAAATGCCTGTCCTGAAATCGTTTTTAGTCTGTTACAGCCCGGTTAGCAGGAAACTTATGCACGTGAACCAAGGTAGTAAATGACTGCTCCCTTTCATACCAGCCAACAACTAGGTCACCACTGGATTTCCAAGTTTAGCATTTCTCACATCATATTTCCCCGTTCTGAAGTAGCTGGAATTATTTTCTCTGTCCCTTTATGTGTATCAATAATGTGCAGCATTCATTCATTAAACGGAAAGAGAGGAAGATATTTTGTTCTCATATTTTCGAGTGTCACTATAATTCGGTCAAGCCGACTCAAGCCGACTCATCGTCAATCACTGACATGCTTTGCCCATCCTAACTCTGAACTTCGTCAAACTGGTACGGTAGAACGATCTCTCTTTTGAAGTTCTAGATTTCTTGGCTTTATTCCGTCCATGTAACTGTACATATACAATGTATTTATTGCATTGTTGACACTTTCGATTGTATGCTTTTCTCTCTTGCCGGAAAACGGACTTGGTTATTTAGCGCACGATGTCCGCATGATGCGATCGGGAGCTGGACTGCCAGCTTCGCTGCAGGAACAAGCTTTTCATGTTCGCGCACGATGCGAGGACCGTTTGCGCACGATGTGGAGATCGTTTGCGCACGATGCGGAGATCGTTTGCGC